>PVJL010006158.1:0-96536 GCA_004026885.1 Lyroderma lyra | reverse complement strand
GGAAAACTTCCTTCAAATAAAATGTTACAAAAATCTCAATATATAAAACAGATGTGATTGAAATAGTTGTGCACTCTTTTTTCATCCCACCACACTCCAAATTAAGCAGCAGCCCTTGAATTATCTTCTTTGTACCTCATAGAAAACAGTTTTTAAATCACACACCTATTACAACTTCTGATTTTACAGTTGAGAAGTCATGGCTCAGAGCCAGTGAATAACTGAACTGATCTCAAACCCACATTATGTAACTTCAAGGCAAAAATATAATATAAACAATCACAAGATATTATTCTGCTGCCATGGTTCAACCTACCCTTTACAAGTCATTAAAAAGTAATGACTTTGACCTTTTTTAAAAAAACACATTGATTTAAATACCTCATTGTAAAAGCTAGCATCATGATTCTCTTTTTTTACTTAAGGGGTTTATAGGCAATTCAAAAATAGAGTAAAACTTTAGTATTGTGTATTGCAAAGGAAAGATAAATTTGTTAGATCAAAAGGGTTACTTTGATAAAGTGATTAAATAAATAAATAAAGTTTAATTACTATTTAATCTGAAATATGGTATAAACTAAAGTACCAATAAGTAAAATAAGTGTAAACAGTATTTGGGTTGAGTTTCAGGGTTCTGTAGCATAATTCCAAGTTTTTTATAGTATACAAGAATTAATTACTAGACTTAGAAGTAATAGGAAAAATAAATGTAGCTCTAATCTCTTGAGATTGATGTTTGCAAACATTGATTATCTACAAAGATATCTAACTAGATATATATTTCTTATATAATTCATTTTAAATAAATGAATTTAAAAACAGGACGTATATTTCATCTATATGAAGACATGTGACTATTTGACAGCTTTATTTCTTCATTGTTCAACTAGTCACATTGATGTCTTGTTGAATAAACTTTCTTTTTTTTCCTGGCAAAGAAAAGAAGCATTCCTTTTTCAATAACCCTCTACTACAGTGTCATCCTTAGCTTAACACTGCAAACAGAATCATACTATTTCACATGCTTTTTTATTTATTATGCCAGTACTAACATAAAATATTAAATTATATCTGTAGAATAAGCCATTAAGTAACACGTTACTTGGATCAGTAATAACAGTCAAATCAGCTAATCCCTTTGTCTACACAGATTGCCCATGCTTAATTTGATATATAATAGAAAATATATTCCAGCTTTGATGTCAATATTTCCTGCCTCTTCCTTAATTTATGTCTGCACTTACTTCTCTCACCATTTGTGCTGTAATACTTTCCTCCTTATACATTCTTAGGCTTCTTTGCTTCATTACTCTTCAATTCTTCCAACCCACTAAGCACACTCTTGCTTTATATAGCATTTAAACTGGCTTTTCCACTTGCCTGGACTACTTTTTCCCTAAATAAGTGCTTTAGTCAGTCTCTCACTTTTTAAAAGTCTTTGTGCCAAATAAGGTTTAATTTTACTGTTATCCTGTATTTTTCTTCCTTTGGATATATTACCATCAAACATGCTATATAATTTCTTTATTTTGTATCATGTTCCCACTGTTCTCTAAATATTACTTTCATAATGAAAGGCATTTTTTTGTCTAAAGAAATAAATAAATCTTGATTTCAAATATGATAATTTTTTAGTTTTTATATTAAAATATATAATAATATATACTAGTATAGTTATGGAAATAATCTAAGAACAAGATGACAGTAATTGTATACAAAGGGATTTTTTTAAAGATTACTTCATATTAATAAAAAGAACAAGAGAAAAGAAGAACTTGAATTAATGCAGACAATTCAGCACAACTGGATCAAGCTCATTTTGTGAAATAAAACTGAAAAGAGAATACTGCCTGCCTGATACTTACCATGGAAAACTGAATTTTATCATCTGTCAGTGCTTACTGGCCTCAGAACCAGAAATATGTCTAATACTAATAGAAATACTCATTGCTCTTGCAAGTAAAACTGAATGTTGCAGACAATAGAGAACTCATGTTTTAAGATGTATTGTGTATTTTCAGCCTAATAGCAGTATTTAAATTCAATTCACAAAACCACTTTCGATTAAGGCAGCATAAAAAAGTAAACTGTCAAAACCAATGCTGAGAAGCAAACCAAATTAAATTTTGCTGTGGGTTTCTAATTTTAAGGTGACTTAATGAAGTTTAATAAACTAATATTTTTTGTTAACATAACTTTTTACATGGTATTAATTACTTATAAATACACTAAATTTCTCCATTAGAATGCTCTCTCATTCCTATTTATTTGCCATTCCTCATCTAAATTTGGAGACACTAATGATATACACAAGTAAGAGAAAAGTGAAAATTACTTTTACCTTTACACCTAGGCTCACATATTTTTTCCTATGCTACACTTTGAAAATAACATTGAAATACATGTAACTTGCTTCAAAAATGCTAGTCTGCCTTTAGAAAAATCAAAAGAGCTCTTTTAAATGTGGATAAGGTCATCACCAACATCTAGAGAATGAAAATTAGAGTCAACTAGTATCTGCTCTCAAGAATATATTTTATTTCCAATTGGCGGAAGGACTACTGTTCTAATAATGCTAACACATGACCAACAGATCCTCAAATAAAACTATTAGAGAAGTTGCTGTCAAATTAAAGGACAAAACGTTACCTGTTTAAAAAGACCAATTACATAATATGCATTAATAAACCCACATTCAAGTAACTTAGTTCCAGGTGGCTATGAGTAGGGAAAAGTTGAAATGAAGCCAAGAGCTACATTCAAGTAAACAATCATTCAGTGCCCTACCATGTGCCTAGTGTTGTGATTGCTTGTAGTAAGCAGCCATACTTCTTGCTTTGCCACATTCATGAATCTCCTTCCTATGTGGTATTTTCCACATTTTATTAGTTTACCATTTCCCAAAATTAGATTCCAGTTTTCTCTGCATCCATTTCCTTTTCTTTTAATTTTTCTCCATTTTAAGTTATTTTTCTGACATCCGAATTGGACATCACATATACCCTACTTTTACTATTCAGTGACTCTGACTACAAATGTAAGCTTCTGAAGCCAGAGATTTTCATTTTTGTTCTCAACTTTACCTCTAGTGACTGAAAAAGTGTTTGCATTTAATAGCCATTGGGCAACTATTTACTGAATGAATAAACTGATTTGTTGTCATGGTAACAAATTATCTTTCACATGGCGGGATAATGTCTTTCACAGTCTAACCCTTAACCACCTTTCAACATTCTTTTTTCATAATCTCTTCTATCAGTTATTTTCTATGCTCTAACTTAACTCTCACTGTACAAAAACTCACCATGTTCTAAACAGGCTTCCCAGAGTTCCTTGTCACATGGGCCTTTCCAACATGGTCACTGACTTTATCAAGATAACAATAAGTGTATCTATAATGAGTTGGTTAGCAAGATTGAGTTTTATAAGATATGACATTTTCATGAGAATAACATCCATCACTTTTGTCATGTTCTGTTCGTTAGAGGCAAGCCACAGTTTCTGACCATACTTAAGGAGAGGGAATTATGAAAAAGGCATGAATACCAGGAGGCAAGGTTTAGGACAATTTAAAATCTGTTTGCAATGCTGGCAGTGCCACTGGGAGAAGGGTGACGACATTTGCTATAATTAGAAACAAGACCAAATTTACACTGGGGCTAAACAGGGATCAGTTTAAAGATTATGAGTTCCTTCAGTCACGTTATATTTGAAGAGCCCTTGAGGCATCCATTTACAGATGTACAAAGTGGAATACAAATCAGATATTTAGAACAGAATTTCAGGCTGGAGAAATAAATTGGGAAGGTTGAGCATGTATGGGTAGGAGATGTATGAAAGTAGAAGAGATCACAGAAGGGGAAGAAGTCGGTGTCCAAAGGAACTTCAAGGCCCCTGAACAAAAGAAGTATTTATAAAATGAGTATTTATTCAGCGTCTATTATGTGTCAAGCATTATGTTACGTGCCATCCAATCTATGTATCTGGAGCTCAGATCAGATGTCTGTCTGAGCTGTGTGAATGAACAGACCAAGATCATGTATTAGTTATCATTGTGTCTAAAATATAGAATAATTACTTGTATGTAGTAGCTGTTACAGCTACTATTAACTAAGAAATCAACCTCACTTACTTGTTAAACACACACACACACACACACACACACACACACACACACACCACATTCATAGACTACTCCTAGTAATAGGAAACTCAGGATTTAAATTGTGTTTCTTCCTCATCCTCTTTAGTATATTTAAATAGACTTTTCCCAGATTACCGAGTTAACCTTTCAGATTTAACAAAATCACATAATTCATATTATAAGGAATAAAACAAACAGTGCTGTAAAATCAATAAAATAACTCACTATAGCAATCATAAAAAAAATATTACTTTCAATATTGGCTTTTTCCAAACATATCTTTTTCTGGATTTCTATAACATTTTTTTATTATGGCAAAATTCAATATGTAATTTAGAAATTGAAAGTTTCTCTTTTTTATATATAAATTCATTTTTATTGTTAGACTTATTGGGGTGACATCTGTTAGCAAGGATTACATAGGTTTCAGTCATACAATTCTACAGTGTGAAAGTTTCTCTTAAAGTTAAACAGTCTAGAGGATATTTCTATTATTTAACTGGAAAATGGATGTAAGGTTACTGGGCAGTGACTGCCTAGGAGCTAAAGAATGAAGAACTTAAAAAGATTCTTGGTTAGGTCTGTCATTGAACATATTTCTCAAGTCAGTACATAAGCTCAAAAAATTTTCACTTAAAAGTACTTCTATATAAGTAAAAATATAAATGAGGCAGCTAAGCTATGATTTTAAAAAGTGTTTTAGTTTATTGTGTTTTCTTTACATAGTTGAAAAACAGGTACAATAAATTGTATATCAGAAAAATGTGAATGAAATTTGACCACAGCATGTAAAACTTATAATTTTTCAAGCAGAGAAATTTAGAAGAGGTGAGTAAAACTTCAAGATCAAAAATCCAGAAGTGAAAGAGTAAGTCTCAAAAGATCAAAATAAACTGAACCTTTTCTACATTGAAATATTGATGTCTTAGGGACTCCAGACATTGTCACTTTACCTTGCTTAAATGCAGTTTAATGATAAGTAAGTAGATGTGGCATAATGATGAAATATTGTATTTGACAACTTTTAGAGAATAAGAGCTAAGTCTTAAGACCTTCATGAAATTTTTAGTTGATACATATTACTATAATAAATGTTTCTCCCTATCAAATAAAATGCAATATACATATATTTAAAAAGAAAAAAATAACAATTTCAGATCCATGATGTTTTATTTAGGACTTCATTGGCAGTGCTTTCCATCAAATTGAATAGAGAAATTATATTATTCTTATTTCTACAGAGTACATGTAGTTGTTTGGCTTGTTGATGCCAAAAATGTGAACTACAGTAAAATCCATTTTTCCTTTTTTTGGTTTAGTATGTGGGTAGTTCCCTGGCTGAGAATTGAACCGAGGCCGCAGTGTTGATAGCACCAGCGCCAAAGCCTTAAGCCATTACACCACCAGGGAATTCCTCACAAAGTTATTACAGATTAAGTTTTGGTACTAGTACCTGGCCTGTGACCACTTCATAAAATATTCTGAGAACATGGCAGCCAGCCACTGCTTGCCTCAGGCCCACAGATTCCGGAAAGCCACTCAGGAGATGATGTGGCACAAGTTGCAATTCACTGCCTGCCACTAGAAGTTTCCTGGGAAGCCTTTGGGCACCCACTGCTGTCAAAAGTTTCTGCAGGTTTTAAGGTTGGGGCAGCTGCTCAGAAATGCCAAATTTTCTAACGTTTTTGTTTTTAGAAATTTCCACCATCTTTACACCTGCCTTCTCAGTGGAAAGTGTATCCTTTTGCTTTTTTATTTTTAATTCACTTTTATCGTTATACTTATTGGGGTGACATCTGTTAGCAAGGATTACATAGGTTTCAGGCATACAATTCTACAGTGCATTGTCAACTTGATGTATAATAAGTTCACCACCTAATGTGACTTCTCTTTCCATCACCTTATATTTAGTTTCCTTTTGCTTTTCTCTGATGTGATTATCACTTATCTAACTATATTTTATGGAACTAATCACTTTCTACTTTTTTTCTACATTTTTATGTTTGCTAGGTATTTATTTATAATATTTTAATGTTTTATTTTCTCTAGTCTCTTAAAGTCTTGTTAAAGGAACTATATAGAATTGTGTTCATTTCAGTGTCCTTCACAATGCTTGATGTAGTACCCTGCATATTGTATAAAAGTCTTTTTAAGTGTTTATGACACAAATAAATAAGTTTTTGATAATATGTCTAACAAGAGAGTAGGGATTTCTAACAAAAGATGTGTTATACAGCATCTTTATGATGGGAGATAGTATTGCATAAAAGAGCAAGGGTGGGAGACAGAGCTGCATTCACCACCACCTCCACTATTATCTAGAACATTGTGTCAGGCAATTTAGAGCACTTATTTAAATAACCATCAGTTTTTGAACAGACTAATATTACTTATCACCAAGGCCATTGTAAGTCTAAAATTATATAATTTACGTATATTTAACCACAATACTAGACATACTTCTATATGATCGATACATCTTCTAAGAACTTTGACAATATAAATATGCTGTTTTCTAGCATATATTGTTATTAAAAGCTTTTCTATCAGTCAATTTTGGTTTCTTGGTACGTCTTGTCTTTTCTTATCTTACTGGATGCTTTTAAATTATTTGATTTTATGTTTTGCCATTTCAATAATGTGCACCTTGATGTATATATCCTATGCACCATGGAGTCAGTTCAGACTCGTGGCTACCATATGAATGACTGAAGTCCATATATCATGTCCTCAATAGCCATGCTCAGCTCCTCTAGACTCATATCAAAGACTTCTTTTATCATGTCAATCTATCATGTATGTGATCGTTCTCTTTTCTTGCTGGCTTCATTGTACCCAGAATTTTTGCTTTTTCCAAAGAACTCTTTCTTCTCATGTGCCCAAAGTACAACAGCTTTAGTCTGGTCATTTTTTTCTCCAGAAGTGTTGCAGGCTTAATTTTTTCTACCACCCACTTGTTCATCTTCCTGGTTATTTAGGGTATCTCTACAGGTCTCTTCCAACACCATATTACAAATAAATCTACTTGTCTCTATAAGCCTTTTTCACTGTCCATTTTTTAAATAATTTTATTTATTTGTGTATAAATCAATAATACTTTTACAAACATCTTTAGATGGAGGAACTTCACTATCCAATTTTTTTCTTTCATACATAGTGATTGGGAATACAAGAGTATTGATGATCTGAACCTTGTCTCTAATGACACATCTTCATTCTTATTGATCTTTCTCAATTGTTTCATTGCTCAACTTTTGAGACTAAGCCCTCTTTTGATTTCTTGACTACCAATTCCATTTGAATTAATTACTAAACTACATAAACAAAATCTTTAACAACTTCAATGCCATCATTACTGTGTTAAAATTGTGTATTTCTTCTATAGTTGTGTATTTCTTCTTCATGACTTTTGCCTTCTTGATGTTCAAATGCAGTCCTGCTTTGGCACTTTCTGTTTTCATTTTCCTCAGAAGTTGATTAAAATAACTGCTGCTTTCTGCCAGTAAGATCTATCATCTGTGTATCTTCAGTAATTGATATTTCTTCCACCAATTTGTACTCCTTCTTCTGAGTCTAGCCATTTTCCTATGATATGTACAGATTAAACAAAAAAGAACATCATGTACCCTTCCTTAATAATTTTGCCTGTAGGGAACCATTCTATTTCTTCATATTCTGTCATGACAGTGGCTTCTTGTATACAATGCAGATTTCACATCATGGTTATCAAGTGCTGAAACATACCTAGTTCTTTCAGAGCAATCAATAGCTTTTCATGATCCATGCAGTCAAAGACTTTACTGTGGTCTATAAGATATGCACTAATTTTCTTCTGAAATTTTTTGGAGAACTGCAACATCCGATAAATATTTGAAAGTAGGTCTTGGGTGCCTCTTACTGTTCTGAATCCAGCTTGAACAATTTTCACTTTTAGTATCACTTTACTTGCGTGGACAATTAGAGCAATGATTCTGTATTTACTGTACTACTTGGCATCTCCATTCATGGGATTGAGATATATATTGAACATTTCCAGTCTGCAAGCCATTGTTTTCTTTTTTGTATTGTTGACATATCCTTGTTAGGATTTTGACAGAGTTAGTCTCTATGGCTTGAAACAATCCTATCAGTGTCCCATCTATCCTTGTTTTTGTTGTTGTTGTTATTTGTTTTTTTATTCTTTCCCAATATGTTCATGGCAACATTCACTTCACTTTCTAGAATTACAGGTTCTTCCTCATAAAAAGTCTACTCCAAAGGTATGTCATCTTTTTATCTCTTCTGTGTCGATTTTCAGTGTATTCTTTTCACCCTCCCATTATTTTATCCTGGTCAGATAATGTGCTTGCTTGTTGCTAGTTCAGAATTACTAGTCGAAGTTTCAATTTCCCTTTTGTTTTTTGTTTTTTTTTAATATTCCCATAGAGACCTCTCATTTTTCCTTTTTCATCATTCTCTTCTATTTCCTTACATTAACTACTATATTAGCCCTCTTTACCCCTTTGTGATAGTCATTGAAAAATTATGTTCAAAATTCTAACACTGCTTTTATCATCTTTAACTTTTACCTCTCTCCTGTTTCTCATAATTTTTGTGTTTCTTTGGTTATCCATCTCAATTTTTCTTTACTCTTTACTTCTGGCATTTTTTTTCACACTGTTTCCTAATAACATTTCTAGTTTCAGTCCACAGTTCTTCTGGTTTTAAATCAATTAAGTTTAACACTGCAAATCTGTTTTTATGTAGACTTTGCATTCATCAGGAATGCTATTTACATTACATTGTGACACTTCTATTTTTTCAGTGCTCTTTTTCAGCTTTACTCTAATGTTTTATATTAAGAGCTCATGGTCACTACTACAGTCTGCTCCTGGTCTTGACAGGGAGAATACATCTTCTTCATTTTGGGCTTCCAATCATATAGTCTATTTAATTTCTATATTGAACATTTAATGATGTCCATGTAAATAAGTATATATGTGGTTGTTTCAAATATGTGCTTGTGATGAATGAGTTTTGACTTTGCAGAAATCTAAAATGTACTTCTTCATTTCTTTTTTTTTTAATTTATTTTTATTGTTAGACTTATGGGGGTGACATCTGTTAGCAAGGATTACATAGGTTTCAGGCATACAATTCTACAGTGCATTGTCAACTTGATGTATAATAAGTTCGCCACCTCCAAGTTTTCCCATAACATTTGAGTGTGTTTTATTATCTACTTTTGTGTTCCAGCCACCTATACTTATCTGCAGGTCTTGTTTTGTTGTGTGACCAATTACTTTTTTGGATACTTGCATAAAAGTTTTCAATTTCATCTTCTTCAGCCTCTGTAGTTGGCCATAGATTTGAATGATAGCTATGTTAATAAGTTTTCCTAGGATTCTGATTGACATTATAGCCTCTAACTGCCTGTGCTATATTTTCCTTCAATATTAAAGCCACTCTGTTTCTTTACTTACTTTACAATCTCCAGTTTAACTTGGTTTATAATCCTTATATTCCATTTCAATTTCATAGGTGTTGTAAAGCATTATACTTTTCTTTCAATTTTATACAATCAGCCAATAGATGTCTTTACAGCTTTGATCTAGTTGCATTATTAGTTGGTACACATGCTTGTTCTCTGCTGTTCTCTAGTAACAGTTTAAGTTCTTTCTGATCTGAAAATCTCATCTTTTAGCACTATCTCATGCTTCATTTTGAACTGTCTTATCATAATGTTTTCAAGTCAAAACAAAACAAAACAAAAATAATATGAAAATATTATGCAGCAATAGTTTAACACTGCCTTCTGCTGTTCAGTGTGAGGACCCAAATCACATGTGTTTGCACTTGTGTCACAATCACCAAATGCCTACAAAATGTAAGTGAACTTGCAGGTGTTTAGATGTATAATGATTTTAATGAATTTGATTTTGGGGTGTTCTGTCCTCATGAATTTTTTTGGATTTATGCCTTTCATTGGTTTTTAACAACTCTAAAATATTACTTACATATTTTTATCTGCCAGCATTTCTATGTTTTTGTACTCTTGCTTCACTAAGATATGTATTAGACAGTCTATCCTCCATATTGCTTAATCTTTACCATATTTTAATTTCTTTGTCTCTGTTGGCTGAATTCTATGCAATTTCTTTAGAATTATCTTCCGAAAAGCTAATTTTTTGTTTCATGTCTGTTCTGTTATTCAATCTGCTCTTAAAGTCATATTTATTTTTGTAAGTATATATTGTTTTTGATCTAATATTTCTATTGCATTTTCCACTTTCAGTTATTTCTAATAGTATATCACCCTTTTATTCTTTAAATATTCCCTGCAGAGATATTTTATACACTGTATTAGATAATTTTAATATATAATGCCCTTAAAATGTAAGTATTTTGTTAGTATTCCTGTGCTCATTCACTATGCACCGTTTTCCATATTAGGCAGTCTTTTTTGAGATGTGAAAACCCCAACAAATAAATTGGAAATGCTTTCCTTCATATGTGTATTTGTTTTTATTTGGAGCCTACAGATACTACTAATCTGGGACCACATTAGCCCCTCAGAAGTTGCTGTTATATTGTAGGACACTGAGGGTCATCTCTGTCATCTTGACATGGGCCCAAGTCTTAGCTTCCACTTGTATGGCTGATATCAGCATTTTTACTCAAGACCACATTTTTTGGTTACTTTCTTGCAGCTCAACTATACACATACTGAACTTACCTCATATTTTTTGGTGGAAAGGACACCTAGGAGAACTCCCTTACAAACAAACAAAGAGACAAACAAACAAACAAAAAAACATATAATGTGTCCTAAAGACGGTTTCACATAGAATTAGTTGTTTTGCAGTGGCAGGAATCTTCAGAGAACATCTTTTGCTATACTTGAAGTGGAAGGCTACTGATTATATATCATTTTTATTGATGTATATAATAGTTGGTTATATATTGTGTTTATGTTTTGCAGGTTTTTTTACGTGTATATATTTTTCCCTTCATAGCTTTTGGGATTACTTTGCACAGAAAACATGTAGTCTACTTCAACTGCATTCCCATAGCTCTTGTAATATACGAGGTCCTCAGTAAATATCTTTTTAATATATACAAAATATATCCGTGTTATTTAGTTCTTATGAACAAAATATACAGCAAAAATGAAGAATGCAAAATATCTAGTAGATACTCCAAGAAGTAAAAGGTAAAAATCCTCAGATATGAACTTATATATCCATTTATAAAGATGGAAATTTAATCTTGCCCTTTTTGAAATGCTGAGTATCTAGTGTTTCACACCTTCCCCCCCTCAGACTTTTACTTCTTTGCCTTTGCACCAATCCCCAGACAGCTAGAAGATCAAAAGCATCAGCACTGTAATATGATGTACCCTAAAAAAATAAAACAAGTAAAGAAAGACACATGAAATGTGACTTTTAAATGTGGAATTTAAAAGACAATGCTTAGTGAAACAGTATCACATTTAATAATAATGCTATCATAAGTAATGGGGCCTCAATGAGGATAAAACAAAAACCAATTCCATTGTGATAATTATTTGGTAATACAAAAAATTAAAATTATAATAATAAAAGTTCTGAAATAAAAGTGATAATTAAAAGTTCAAAGAATAATGTATAGTCAATGATTAATTATTTTAAGAGCAGTAATTCAGATTATGTGCTTCCTCTATCTCTATGGCTTCTTTTTAGCTAGTTAGAAGACGTATTGTGATTTTCGATAGTGGGTAAGAAGTGAAAATTAAAGAGCAAAAAGTTTACTCTCCATTCAGAGAAATTTTAACCATTCTGATAAATGATGTAGGGCAGTGGTTCTGAACCTTCCTAATGACACGACCCTTTAATACAGTTCCTCATGTTGTGTTGACCCCCATAAAATTATTTTCATTGCTACTTCATAACTGTAATTTGGCTACTGTTATGAATCATTATGTTAATATCTGATATGTGTTTTCTGATGGTCTTAGGCTACCACTGTGAAAGGGTTGTTTGACCCCCAAAGGGGTCATGACCCACAGGTTGAGAACCGCTGATGTAGGGGAAGGAATTTGAACAATTAGATTTAAAGAAGGTTTACACATAATGTATGTTTGTTCCCTTCATTTATTTACCTAATTCCCATTAATAATCAGAATTTATAGTATTTGCGGTACTTACACATGTGCTGATTTTTATACATCATGTCATAACAGATGTGACATATGTGGATAGAGCATAGAAGAACTGCTGGCCCAGTAGTTCCCATATTATTCACCTCTCCTTGCCAAAGGCCTAAAGTGAATTGTTATTTTAAAACTATAATATCTAGTATTGCCTAAATGGTTCTGAACTGTCCACAGGCTCTGTCCAAATAACACAAAATATTGGCAGTAATATAAAGGATATAATCTTGGGTTCTACACAAAAATCTTCATGTTAGTCTTCCATAGCCACTGCAACTGGCAAAATGATATTTGAATGAGAATAGCTCTCATCCATTAGGATATAAATACCATTGACTCAGACAAAGCAGATAATCTGTTAGACATCATGTTGGAAAATAGGAAGCAGAGGTTATCTAGGGATTTTATGGAAGCAAACATAGTGAACATGAAGAGTCTTAAACCTATGAGAATAAAGATGTACTTAGTCCAATGGGGCTTATTTTCAAAGATATACTCCTCTTTTAATTTCTCATAGCCAGCCTATCAATGTACTATGAAGAATGACTTTCTAATATTATATATAGCATCATGCACAAGTCCAGTGACTATGATGATTGAAATTACTAAGCACTAAATTATTAATATTTAGAATAAGTACAGAATTTATTTATATACTATTTTTAAATACAAAATTTATTTTTATCTCTTGTAACAGATGAAGAAAGCTGCTGCTATGCTCTTCTTATTACAACTTAAATTCTATTGATGCTTTGATTTTAGCACAGTCCTGAGCACTTTGTGATTGAGGCAAAACAGAAAGCAATGTATTCAGGCTAATGAGAGGTGGTACAGTATATATTTAAATAGCATGGATTTGGAAATTAAGTTAGATGGACTTGTATTTGAATTCTGGGTCTGTTCATTACTATCTATATAATTTTTCCTGTCATAATTACTCTATGAGTATAAGTTTCTTTAATTGGAGAAGAGGTAATACTATTATTTACATCATAGAATTCATATGAAGATTGAATAAAATAATTTATGTGAAGCATTTTCACAGCACCTGATATATAGTTCAATAAAGATTATACACAAACACACACACATCTCACAACCAAAATTTTATATAATTGAATTTTCCTTTCCTAGAGTATATTAAACCCTAATCACCAGGAACTGTACATACATTATTTTTAATCTGTATTTGTTGTGTTTATTTCATAGATAAAAAAAACTCAGGCCCAGATATTTTAGAAAACTTACGTGAATACACATAGCTATAAGTGAAGGGATTGAATATTGAATACAAATCTGTTTTATCACAAAGGTCATGCTTTTTGCATTGTACCTATTGCTTATTAAATGACTATTTTAATTATGGTTATGATCTTGGTGGAGCAAGAAAATGTGCTAACTGGTTGTCCAATATAAAATAACAGTACATTAAAGATGTCAAGATTAGGTCAGCTCAAAGACCAACTGTCATGATAGGTAAAAGCCTCATATTATTGTGTTCCACTATGGTCAATAGAATTGTATGATTCTGTAGAGTTTATTCCTTATGACTCACAAAAAATCAATAGATCTGTTTTCTATAATTTAACAAAATAGTATTCATTCAATCTGAATTTAGGTGCATTTGTAAATATGTGATCAAAATGTTTTTGAGCTTAAGGCATGTTAATGTGTCATGTTGATTGCATTTGCATTCTGAAATAAATTCAACTAAAACACTGTAAAGCATATTGAAAAATCATTAAAGTTACTAGTGTTAGAAAAAACAGGTACAGCAATGAATGTATGTTGAAACTGACATAACAACAATGGAAGAACATTTAGTTGCTGAAGAATCATGACAGTTTTAGCCTCCAAAACTTCTTCTTTATTAACTGCCATGAAGCATCTAGAAGGGTAGTTAGGGATTTGAGCAGCATTGCGGAGGGTAATAAAGGAGGCTAGAAAGAACTGAAGAATGACACAATAGCATGTGCCAGTCAGAGGAAGGCTGTCCATTCACTTTGAAAAAGCAATGAAGGGAAAAAAAATGCTATTAGTGCCTATAATTGCTGGAATGCTGACTTCAAGGTGATAAAGTTTAATCAAGTTCCTATGAATCAAGTAGAAGCTCAGAAATCTTTACTTCCAAAAAAATGCCATTTCATATCTACCCTGATATGCAGATCTACAAAATTTCCAAGGGATTCTGAATTACATAGACAGCCAATTATTAAATAAGCAGTTATTTCCCTTGTGGGGCAGCATGGGAACTCTGGTATAGCCTCCAGAACTACAGTATAAGACTCTGTCCAAGCTATAATACTAAAGGAAAGGTTTACCAATAACACAGATAAAATGGTTAATTAAATTAACCAAAACTAATAACAAAGTTATAATAACACAGTTATTGTTATGTTTTCCCAGAAAGTATTTATTAAATATTGTACACATGCACAGGCCACAAGGCAGTATGTGAGAGATACCAAGAAATATAATACATGGTCTTAATCTGAAGGAAAAATGAATTACATTTTAGAAGTTAAAAATCATAAAACATAAAAATGATAGGCTTCTTGGCAAAAATATATATGTAAATGTCAGTGATTTGACAATTGAAACTTATTTAAATGCTCTGAATCTCACTTTTCTCATTTAAAAAATTCCCATTAACTTGAAGTAGTTGTGAAAATAAAATTTTAAAATATGTATAAAAATTACTTCCTCTTCTGAAAAATGAAATAGATATAATTATGCCTCTTGCTCCTGGTAAATACAATTAAAAATGCTGTGTATTATAAACGGTCAGGCATAAGTAATGCCTATTTAAAGTAGTTAAAATATTGTTATATTACAGAATTACATACTTACGATTTTGTAATAAAAGATTTGTTGTAGATTACCAGCTCATAAAAAAGGTGTTACTTCTGCTGGAACCTGTATATATAATAAACATAAGAATATTTTGGAAGACAGAAAGAAAGAAAACCAGATTCGATCTGGAACTCAAGACCCAAGCGACAATATGGTGGAAAGTTTTCTAGGTTTCTTTCTTTCTTTTCATTCATTATATATCCTAGACTTGCAACTGAACAAGCCAGCAACTTGGAAATTCCAACTGGCACAGACAAAAAGAGCTCAAATAAAATGATGCTCTCTATAACCAAAGGACCAGGAAAGAGGTAGCCTAAGAAGACAGACAACTTTTAAAAAATAACCACTCTACTGCAAAAACCACGCCCCTCCAAGAAAAATTTATCTATGCTCACCCATGCCACCAAAGGCTGGGCTTCTACCCTAACCAGTCTTTAACAAGGTGTCCTAGTATATGGAGAGGTGTAGTATCAGAAAATGTCAAGTGACCAGTTAGGTTTTTCATCTTTGCCAAGTGGTGATGTGGTCTAGCCCCAACTGTATCAGTGGAGAGTACATTGAAAGCATAGTCTTATATTCTTATGTGGCGTTTAAAATTTACACTGCAACTTCTTGACATCTAGTGAAGAGTCAGGGCTTTTACCATCACTCAGAGGTAATGAGACCCGCCTTCTTTAGTGTTGTTAGTGGAGGTCACATAGGGAGCAGTAATAAAGTACTCTACATCCCAAGTCAGGAAAGTATCATTAGAGGCCTAGTGGTACATTGAAACTTTCACTCTCACCTTAAATGAAGATTGCTCCTCCTACTGTGGCCACAGAGGTTGAGTAGGCAATCTAGATGTTTACCCACATCTGACAATAAGGAGGCAGTACCTGCCTTCCTACCAGAGCAGTGTCAGAGAAAGCCAACTAAAACAGAGGTTTAAATAAGAATCAGAATATCACAACATAATACATGAAATATAAATATTTCAATAAAAATCATTCATCATATGAAGAACTAGAAGAATCTCAGTTTGAAAAAAAATATCAATGGATATCATCACTAAGATGATGAACTTGTTAGAATTATCTGACAAAGATTTTAAAGAAATTATTATAAAAAATGTTAACAAAACTCATATACACACTTGAAATAAATGAAAAAATAAAATGTTTTAACAAAGAAATAATGTAAAGAAGAACCAAACAGAACTTTCAAAACAAACAAATATATAATAATCAAATAAAAATGTCAATGGATGGCCTCAACTGTAGAGTAACGGGGATAGAGTAAAGAACTACTAAACATCAATTTATATAACAATACAACTTACTCAATATAAAAAAAAAGAGATAAAATAGACTAAAAAATATATAAATCACTAGCACTTCAGATACTATATATATGTATATACATATATATACACATACACATATACATCATATACAAACACATCTACATGCATGTATATATGTATGTATATGTACATACATAAACTGCATATATGTATGTGTGTATATATCTATTTATCTCTCTCTCTCTCTATATATATATACACACACACACACACACACATATATATAACAACACCTTACTGAGTGTGCTGCCAACTTAAATGCATGGGGGCAAGTTTGGGAATTTAATTGTCAGATTTTGTGGATGATGACTGCTGTGATGGCCATTACAGAAAAGGAGTTCCAACTTTGCTTTGAAGGGTAGACTAACTGCTGCCATCGGTGCACAGCTTCTCAAGGGGAGTACTTCAAAAGTGATAGTAGTGATATTTAACAATGCGGTATGAAGTGCTTTTCCTAGGATAAATTCATGAAATTAATTGTCTAACCTTATACAACATTCACATCATTAGAGACCTAGGAGAGAAAAAAAAAAGTTGCTGAGAAATTTTCAAATTTTGCAAGAGACATAAATAAGGCTACAAAACCAAAATCTGACCAAACTCTAAACTCCATAAAACAAAATAAATCCACACTGAGCCAAATTATAGTTGAACTTCTGAAAATGTAAAACAAAAAATTAAATTTTGAAGCAGTTAGAGAAAAATGATACTGCAAATAGAGATTAAAAGCAATATGAATTACAATGGATTTTTATCAGAAATCATGTGTGCTGGAAAGATGTAGCATAAAAAGTTTCAATTGTTTAGAGAAAGGAAATAACTACCTAGAATTTTATACCCAGTGAAAATTCAATCATACATATTTTGCAAACATAAAACACAGTTGGTATCACTACAGACTAGAAAACACCAAAGACATAATAAAAATATTAAAATATACATTTGAAAACTTATGTGAAATGGATTAATCATGCAAAAATTGCAAACTACCACAGTTTATGAAAATAGAACTTAATTTGAATAGTCTTATAAACATTAAGGATATTAAATTCATAATTTAAAACTGCTCAAAAATATTTAGTCTCATATGATTATACTGAGAATTCTATCAAATATTTCAAGAAGACTTAACAAAACAAAAAGAAAACAAAAGTAGAAACAACCCAAATGTGTATCACATGATAAAAAGAAAACAAAATGTGGTATATCCATACATTAAAATCTTATTCAGCCTTAAAAAGCAATAAATTACCAATATATGCTACATTAATGAACTTTGAAAACATTATGCCAAGTAAGTAAATCTAGACACAAAATGTCAAATACCATATAATTACAGTTATATAAAATATCTAGAATAGGTAAATCCATAGCAACAGAAAATAGATTAGTGGTATCCAGTTTCTTGAGGAAGGACAGAATGGGGAGTGACTGCTAATGGGCACAACGTTTCCTTTTGCAGTAATGAAATACTCTGGAATTATACGAGGGCTGTCCAGAAAATACCCAGTCATATTAAAAATTGAGGGATTAATGGCTGGATTTTTTCCAGACAGCCCTTGCATAGTAGTTATGATTGCACAACCTTGTGACTATATTAAAATGTTACACTAAATGGGTAAAATTTGAGGTATATGAATTTTATCTAATTTTTAAAATATCCTATAGGTAACCTTAAGGTGAATGGTGAAAACCTGAATGCTTTTTCCCTAAAATTAGGAACAAGGCAAGGAATCTACTCCCCTCAATCTTATTCAGAACAGTACTGGGTGTTCTAGGCTATGCAATGTGAAAAGAAACAAAAATGAATGACATATAGTTTGAACAGGAAACTATAAAATCACCTTTATTTGGCCAAAACCAATTCAGCAGCAAAAAACAACAAGCAAACCAACAAAAACACCTTAGAAAAATAAGTATGGTCAGTGAGGTTACAGAATATGAAATGAACATTCAAAAATATAAACATATAGATCATACACAATATTTTATACTAAAAACCCATAGATGCTGAAATTTAAAATGCAATATTAGTCTGCTTATTTGTCTTTTTAAGATGGAAAAGGACAAATATCATATAATTGCAGTCATATGTGGAATATAAAACATAAAAAATAACAAAAATATAACAAAACAAAACAAATTCATACACACAGACAACTGAATAGTGGTTACCAGAGAGGAAGAGTGGTGGGAGTAGGGAAAATTAAGTAAAGAGCTTCATATATATGGTAACAAAAGGAAACTAGACTTTTTGTAGTGACCATGCTATAGGGGATATAGATATCAAATTATAAGGTGTACCTGAAATTTATATAGTGTTATTAATTAATGCTACATCAATAAATTTAATAAAATAAATAAAGTAAAATGCAATATCATTAACAGTTACTTAAAAATAAACTATTTACATGGAAATATAAAATTATCCTGTTTGAAACTTGGTGATATTTAAATTTATGTGTCAACTTCACAAGGATGTGCTTCCTAGTTTTATGGCTAATTAGGAAAAATATTCCAAATGTTAGTGTGAAACTATTTTTTGATGTGTTAATATTTAACTTAGTAGACTTTGAGTAAAGCAGATTGTCCTCTATAATGTTAGTGAACCTCATCTACTCAGCTGAAGGCTTTAAAGGAAAAGACTGAGGTCACCTGAAGAAAAAGATGTTCTGTCTCCATATTGACTTTAGACTCAAAACTGTAATATCAACTCCTACCAGAATTTCCAGCTAGCCAGACTATTGTATATTCAGGTTCTGATGAAAGTAATGCTTGGACTTGAGTTATGATTATATTACAAAATCATAACCATATATGCTTATGATTTTGCAATAAAAGATTTGGTATAGTTAACCAGCTTATATAAAAGAAGTGCTATTTGTGTTGGATGGTGTATTTCAGATTTGCCAGTCTCCATAATTCTTCTTTCTTCCTTCTCTTTAGGCCAATATCCATCAGCAAGTCCTGTCATTTTTATTTCATAAATGCATTTGAATCAGCCATTGACCTCAATTCCCCAACCCTACCCCCACTACCAAGCTAAATATTGAATTCTAAGTAGTTTGCAAAACCCTTGGAGGCATAATGCAAAGAGAAGATTTAAAATTGAGTTTGAAATAGATATTGAACATTAAGTCCTCTGGCATGTTAATCCCCAACATAAACAGGGGTTTTGCTAAAGATATTTGATGTCTGTGGTACTACAAATATAAACAAAGCAGCAATACACTTCAAACTTTTACTTGGATTAACTCAATTTCCTATTAAATGGAAGCATTAGGAAATGCATTCCATTTTCAGTCAAAAAATGATGTTACTGCAGTCTTTATTGTGTTTTGTTAAAAAAACAAAAAAAAAAACAATGAAAAAAACAAATTAAAAAAAAGAAAGCAGGAAAAAGACAAGAAAAATTAAGAGTTACCTGGTGCTATAGTGGCTAAGGCTTCAGCACTGTCAACACTGTGGCCTGGGTTCGATTCCCAGCCAGGGAATTACCCACATAAAGAGGGGGAGGACAAGATAGTGACAAAGGAGGTCCCTAAAGCCTCTCCCAGAAAACACAATTGAACAGCCACACAGGAACCAAGAAAGAGAACCCTGAGTGACAAAACGGCTGCTGAGAAATCCATGCATCACAAGTAAACACTGGAAAGTTGGAGAGAAGGGAGTAAGTGGGAGAGAGGGAAGAGAGCAGATACGAATTGCAACAGGACCCAATCGCGGCTGACTATCCTGGAGCAGCACAGTGCATGGGAGGGGGAAGGCCAAGAGGCAACAAGAGGAAAAGCCAGCAAAGAGACAGAACAGTGGGAGACTGTGGGGGAGCTGGGATAGGGACCTGGAATTTGGAGCGGCAAGTTGGGGACAGAGCTTGGGAGCCAGCCTCTGGAACTTCTGAGTGGTAGCGGGGCTGAGCCAGGACTCTGAACTGCAGAGACAACATCTCGGCTCCTGGCTCCCCTGTGACCCACAGCGCAGGAGCACATGGCTCCTACACAAGGCTGTGGTTCCCGTTTCTGACCCGCTGCAAAGGCAAGCCGGCTGCCTTCCTACTGCCAGGTCAGGCCCACAGCTTTGGACTTGTGTGTACCTGCTCACGCGCCCCCTGGGTCCTAAAAGTAGTGTGAGCCCGCAGACTCTACTCCAACGTTTGGCCGCGGAAGCAAGCACGGGAAGATAGACGAATTTAATAGCATTCACCCCAGTCAGGAGGAGCAGACACGGCCCGCATCATCCTGTTTTGCTAGTATAGGGCAGAAGGTGGAGCTGTCCCAGAGCACCTTTTGTTGGCCTCTCTGCTTTCCTACAGCCTCCGCAACCAACTAACTAACTACAGGAGGTGGAGGGACCATGATAGATGCGCACTGCCTCCAAACGTAGCACGAGGCCAGAAATAAGAAATAAACAACCCCCCTCTCTCCCAAAACTTGACTCCCAGTGCCACCTTGTGTCTGCCCTACAGCAAGAAATCACAAAACTACCGATCTGGGATCCTGGGCATTACTACTGAACATAACGCTCTCATGTCAAAGAGGAAGAACCCAGCAGACAGAATGAATTCCTTAAAAACTAAAATTCCTCAGAAAGAACATGAAATTTACCCAGAAGACAGCTTATTAGACCTAGAATTTTCTGAACTAAGTGACAGAGAATTTAAAGTAGCCATTTTAAAGGCTCTGAGAGAAATGAAAACATGTTGGCAGAACACCATGGCTGAGATAAACAACATAAAAAAGTAGATGAACGACATAAAAAATGAACTCCGTGA
Organism: Lyroderma lyra; assembly: GCA_004026885.1. Lineage (NCBI taxonomy): Eukaryota > Metazoa > Chordata > Mammalia > Chiroptera > Megadermatidae > Lyroderma > Lyroderma lyra. The sequence goes on along the minus strand of PVJL010006158.1, from coordinate 75,256 downwards.
ACAAAAGGAACAATTTAACAATAAAATTCAAAACATAAGGAAGGTCAAGATGGAAATGTGAGAGACAAATAATACAATAAAATAAGTGACAAATGAAGTAACTGCCATAGGAAACTGGGCCAACCATATGGAGGAAAGAAATAGGGATATCGAAGATCAGAACATGGAAACAGCTCAGAAAGAGGAAGAGAGGGAATACAGAACTCAAAGGATTCAAAGAACTCTGCAAGAACTATCTGACTTCATGAGACAAAACAACATCAGGATAATAGGAATAGAAGAGGGGGCAGAGCATTTTACAGACAGCATACTCAAACAAATAGTATATGAGAACTTTCCAAATCTATGGAATGATCTGCAACTCCAAGTTCAAGAAGAAAATAGGTCCCCTAGATACCTGGACCCTAACAGATCTTCTCCAAGACACAGGGTACTAAAGATGTCCAAAACTAAAGACAAAGAGACAATTCTCAAGGCAGCCAGGGAAAAAATAATTATAACCTTCAGAGGAAATCCCATTAGGCTGACATCAGATTTCTCAGCAGAAACTCTGCAAGCCAAGAGGGAGTGGAATCCAATATTCAAAACTTTAAAGAACAGAAACTAAAGCCAAGAATAAATTATCCAGCAAAATGATTTTTCAGATATGTAGGTGGAATGAAGACCTTCTCAGATGCACAGAAGCTGAGGGAAATTGACAGGAGAAGGCCAGCACTTCAAGAAATACTGAAGGAGGCTCTTTGACCTGAAACATAACATCAAGAAAAATGGAATAAAGCTGGGGCAACAAGAAAGAAACAAAATAAAACAAAAACAAACAAACAAATAAATAATGGCCACAGGAAATCCTCACATATCAATCATCACTCTAAATGATAATGGACAGAACTCACCAATTAAAAGACACAAATTAGCAGAGTGGATTAAAAAACATAAGCCATCCATATGCTGTCTCCAAGAGACACACCTCAGCCATAAGGACAAACACAGACTCAGAGTGAAAGGAGGGGAAACAATTCTCCAAGCAAATGGTACCCAGAGAAAAGCAGGAGTTGCTATACTGATATCTATTGAAATAAACTTCAGGTTAAAAAAGATAGTAAAAGACAAAGATGGACTTTACATAATGATAAAAGAAACAATACAACAACAAGAGGATTTGACACTAATTAATACATGTGCTCCCAACCAGGATGCACAAAAATATACAAAGAAACTACTAACAGATTTGAAAGGAGAAACTGGTAAAAACACAATCTGTGGGAGATGTAAAAACCCTGCTAACAGCCATGGACAGATCATCCAAACAGAAAATAAATAAGGAAATATCAGCTTTAAATGACACATTATAGCAATTGAACATAATTGACATTTACAGGTCACTTCATCCAGCAAAAAGAGACTGCACCTCCTTTTGTAGTGCACATGGAATATTCTCAAGGATAGACAACATGCTGGGATACAAAAGTAGCCTCAGCAAATTCAAGAAGATTGAAATCATACCAAGTGTATTCTCAGACCACATAGCTTTGAAATTGGAGATCAACTGTAAAAGGAAAGCCAAAAAAAAAAAAAAAAACACATATACATGGAGATGAATCAACAGCTTATTCAAAAAGGACTGGATAAAGAACAAATAAAAGATGAGATTAAAAATATATACAAATTAATGACAATGAAAATACAACATATCAGAATTATTGGGACACAGTGAAAGCAGTAATAAGAGGGAAATTTATATCACTACAGGCCTATCTTAAGAAACAAGAAAAATCACAATTAAACATCTTAACATCCCATCTTAAAGAACTAGAAAAAGAAGAGCAGATGAAATCCAAAGACAGCAGTAGGAAAGAAATAATAAAAATTTAAGCAGAGCTAAACCAATTAGAGAACAGAAGGACAATAGTAAAAATTAATATTACAAAGAGCTGGTCCTTCGTGAAAGTCAACAAAATTGACAAACCCCTGGCAAGACTAATCAAAGGGCAAAAGGAAAGGACACAAATATCCAAAATTAGAAATGAAAGGGGAGAAATTATCACTGACACCACAGAAATACAAAGGATTATAAGAAAATATTATGAAGGACTTTATGCCACTAAATTTAACAACCTAGAAGAAATGGACAATTTTCTAGAAACTTGTAGCCTACATAGAATGAACCAAGAAGAACTGGATAATCTAAACAGACCAATCAATAGCAAAGAGATTGAAATGATTATCCATAATCTCCCTAAAGGCAAATTTCCAGAACCAGATGATTTTACCAATGAGTTCTACCAAGCTTTCAAAGAAGAATTAACACCTATACTCCTCAGACACTTCCAAAAAATTGAAGAGGAAGCAATACTTCCTAACTCATTCTATGAGGACGACATTACCCTAATACCAAAGCCTGGCAAAGATGCCACAAAGAAAGAAAACTATAGACCAATATCTCTGATGAACACAGATGCAAAAATCCTAAACAAAATATTAGAAAATAGAATACAACAATGCATCAAAAAGATCATACTTTATGGTTAAGTGGGATTCATCCCAGGAGCACAAGGAAGTTTCAACATTCGAAAATCAATCAATATGATACACCACATAAACAAAATAAAAGATAAAGACCATATGGTCATATCAGTTGATGCAGAAAAAGCTTTTGACAAGATACAACATCCATTAATGATCAAAACACTAAATAAAATAGGCATAGAAGGAAAGTTTCTCAACATAATAAAAGCCATATATGACAACCCTCAGTTAACATCCTACTGAATGGGGAAAAGCTGAAGCCTATTCCCCACAGTCAGGAACAAGACAGGGATGCCTCCTGTCACCACTGCTATTTAATATAGTACTGGAGTTCTAGCCACAGCAATCAGGGAAGAGAAAGGAATAAAAGGTATCCCAATTGGGAAGAAAGTGGTCAAATTGTCACTATTTGCAGATGACATGATCCTTTATATAAAAAAAATTCCAAAGATTCCACCAGGAAACTATTAGAAACAATAAATGAATATAGTAAAGTCACAGGATACAAAAATCAATGTGCAAAAATCAACAGCATTCCTATATACAAACAATGAATCCCCAGAAAAAGAAATAAGAGAATCAATTCCTTTTGCTATCACAACAGAAACAATGGAATATCTGGGAATTAACTTCACAAAGAACATGACAGACTTATATATGAAAAGCTATAAGACACTTTTAAAAGAAATTGATACAAACATTAAGTAATGGAAAAATATCACCTGTTCATGAACAGGGAGACTTAACAGTGTTAAATGGCCATTCTGCCAAAAGCAATCTACAGATTTAATGCAATACCCATCAAAATTATTCAATCATACTTTTGCAAAATAGATAAAAGAATTATCAGATTTGTATGGAACCATAAAAGACCTCGACTTGCCACAGCAATACTACATAAAAAGAATAAGGCTGGTGGCATTACATTCCTTGACTTCAATTTATATTACAAAGCATCAATAGTCAAAACAGCTTGGTACTGGCAGAAAAACAGAAATATAGACCAATGGAAGAGAACTGAAAACCCAGAAATAAATCCACAAATTCATGGACAAATAATTTTCAATAAAGAAGCAAAAACCATACAATGGGGAAAAGACAGACTCTTTAGTATGTAGTGCTGGGAAAACTGGAAAAACATATGCAAAAGAATAAACCTGAGCTGTGAACTCTCTCCATATACAAAAATTAACTTGAAATAGATTAAAGACCCTCATATCAGACCTGCAACAATAAAATGTATAGAAGAAAACATTGGTACTAAACTTATATACCTAGAACTCAAGGAAGACTTCATGAACCTGACTTCAAAGGCAAGGAAAGTAAATGCAAAAATAAATGAATGGGACTATATCAAACTAAAAATCTTCTGCACAGCAAAAGAAACCATCAACAAAGCAAAGAGAGAGCTAACTGAATGGGAGAAAATATTTTCAAACAATGTATCAAATAAGGGTCTAATATCTAAAATATATAAAGAGGAGTTCCCTGATGGTGTAGTGGCTTCAGGCTTCAGCACTGGCGCTGTCAGTGCTGCGGCCTGGGTTTGATTCCCAGCCAGGGAGCTACCCACATACCAAAAAAGCAAAAAAAAATTAAAAAAAATAAAAAAAATAAAAAATAAAATAAAATATATAAAGAACTAATAAGACTTAACAACAAAAATACAAACAACTCAATTAAAAAGTGGACAGAAGAAGTAAACAGACACTTCTCCCATGAAGAAATACAAATGGCCAGCAGACATATGATAAAATGCTCATCCTCATTAGCTATCAGGGAAATGCAAATCAATACCACAATGAGATACCACTTCACACCTGTTAGAATGGCTGTTATCAACAAGACAAGAAATAACAAGTGCTGGAGAGGATGTGGACCAAAAGGAACTCTCACACACTGCTGGTGGGAATGCATATTGGTATAATCACTGTGAAAGACAGTGTGGAGGTTCCTCAGAAAATGGGGACTGGATCTACCATAGGATCCAGCAATCCTCCTTCTGGGGATCTACCCAAAAACTTGAAAATCATTGTCCACAAAGTCTTATGTACCCCAATGTTCATTGCAGCGCTTTTCACAGTGGCCAAAACATGGAAACAACCAAAGTGCCCTGTGACAGATGACTGGATAAAGAAGTTGTTGTACATATACACAATGGAATATTACTCAGCTATAAGAAAAGATGAAATATTGCCATTTGCATCAAAATGGATGGACCTGGAGATGATCATGCTTAGGAAATAAGCCAGACAGGAAAAACAAAGAACTGTATGACTTCACTCATATGCGGAATATAAAACTGAGAGCAACAAAGGAAAAAGAAATGAACAAAGAAACAAATAACCCATGGACAAAATCAATAGTTTAATGTTTATTTGGAGATGAGTGGTTTAGTGTGGGGAGAAAGGGGAGGATGTAGGAGAGAAGGGGGTGAAGCTAAGTATAAGGTGATGGAAAGAGAAGTCACATTAGGTTGTGAACTTATACAACAAGTTGACAATGCACTCTAGAATTGTATGCCTGAAACCTATGTAATCCTTGCTAACAGATGTCACCCCAATAAGTCTAACAATAAAAATGAATTAAAATATATAAGAAAAATAAAAATAAAACACTCAAAACAGATAAAGTAATCATCAAAACCAGACCTTTATGTCACAGAAATATTGGAGGTAACTGATAGGGCATTTCAAGTAATTATTATTATTTTTAATTCATTTGTGTTGTTAGACTTATTGGGGTGACATCTGTTAGCAAGGATTACATAGGTTTCAGGCATAAAATTCTACAGTGCATTGTCAACTTGATGTATAATAAGTTCACCACCTAATGTGACTTCTCTTTCCATCACCTTATATTTAGCTTCTCCCCCTCTTCTCCCACCGCCTCCCCTTTCTCCCCTCCCTAACCCACTTGTCCCCAAATAAACATTAAACTATTGATTGTGTCCATGGGTTATTTGTTTCTTCATTTTTTTTTCTTTGCTTTCAGTTTTATATTCCGCATATGAGTGAAGTCATACAGTTCTTTGTTTTTTCTGTCTGGCTTATTTCACTAAGCATGAAGTAATTATTATTGATAAGTTAAAATTTATTAAAAAAGGTGGATCACATTTAAGATTAGATGAGTAATTTCATGACAGAAAACAGAAACAATAAAAAAATAAAATGTAAAACCTAGAAATTAGAAGCACTGTAAAATCACTAGATTCAGTAAAATTAAAAAAAAAAACAATCTATAAAATAATAGGTAGATCTACAGAAGTTACAAAAGCTAAAACATGAAGAAATTATGTCCAATGAACAGAAAAAAATTTTTGGACAAAGACAATAGTTTAGTAGTTGCCAGAGGTAAATGGGGGAGGGGTTGAGGAAGGAGGGAGAGGGATTTAAATATATGGTATTGGAAAAAAAAATGACTGTAGGTGGTGAGAAAACAATGCAACATATAGATGATAAAGAACTGTACACCTGGAACCTATATAATTTTGCTGGCCAGTGTCACCCCAATAAATTTAATTAAATAAATGAAGCTGAACAAGTCAAGAACTGTGGGACTTTTCACATGATGTAGCATATGCATATTTGGAATTATACATGAAGAATAGAGAGAGAAAATGGGGAATAAAACATATTTTGCAGGACAGATACAGGCTTGTAGATATAGGGAAAAAACTGATGGTTGCCAGAATGAACGGGAGTGGGAAACTAGGTAAAAAAGGTAAAAAGGAATAAGAGGCAGAAGCTTCCCATCATAAAATAAGTCATGGCAGTGCAATGAACAGTATAAAGAATACATTCTACAGAGAAAGATGATTATACTATATCTTTTTCTGATAATTATTTCATAAGATATATGAGTTCACAATTTTCTGAACTCATTTTAGAAAAAAAATGCTACATACATCATTGCTGAATATCACTTTGGTCACCTTTAAAATACTCCCCTTAAGAAACGATTCACTGATGCCAGAGCCTAGTTCACCTTCAAAACTCTTTTGGAACTCTTCCTGGAATGGCCATCAGAGCTGTCGCCATACCCAAAACCTGACAATAAAGTTCACAGACTTGCCACCATGCACTTACTTCGGCAGCAGTGTACAAACTTGGTAAGGTGCCATGCTGCCAAACTGGGCACACAGTGGCAAGTTTGCAAACTTCATTGACAGATTTTGGGCATGATGGAACCAGACAGAAACTTCTAAGTATACAATGAAATGAAATACAATGGAAGTGGAATACTGAAGGTAAAATAAGATTATGTATTTCTTCTATTTTAACTGCTTTGAAAAGTATGACTGTCTAAAGCAAAAAGATAGAGGCAAAATGTTGTACATTTATTGTATATATGAAAGAAAGTAACATGTCTGAAAAGATAAGTACACAGGATGCAAAATGGGAATTGACAATACAATATAGTAAGCTATTTTGTGTTACATGTTCGGCAGTATAGTATTATACAAAGATTAACCGATTTTTAAATAATATATATTGTGAAATCTGGATAAACCTCTAAATTTTTTAAAGATATAAATTATAAGTCTGTGAAGATTAAAATTATTCAATAAAATGTTTTAGTAACTAAAGGAAAAAAGATAGTATAATACAAATGCAAAACAAGTGGAAGGATGATAAGTGGCAATCTGTTCACATCAATGGTACATTAGAATATTAATGGCTTAATCTCACCAATTAAAGGACACAAGTGTGGGTTCCAGTCAAGATGGCAGAGTAGGTAAATGCTGTGTTTACTTCTTTCATGACCACATCAAAATTATAACTGAACTACAGAACAACCATCATTGAAAATCACCTGAAGTCTAGCTGCACTGAAGACCTACAATTAAGGACATACAGAAGATACCATCTTGAGACTGGTAGAAGGAATGGAGTTGTGGAACAGGCTGGTCCCACACATGGGAGTGATCATTAAACATTGAGAGGGATATCTTAGTTGTGGACCTGAGGGTGAGGGGTCCCAGTCCCACACTAGGCTCCCAGGTCAGTGTTTCCTTGCTGGGAATAGAAGGCCCCACAACTTCGGCCTGTGAAAACCATCAGGGATTGTGACTGAGAAAAAGGAAGCTTCAGTCTCAGGTGCACATCTTAAAGGGCCTGTGCCTGAACTGACTCACTGATGAGCTCATTTGCTCTGAGCTCCAGTGCTGGGGAAGCAGTTTGAAAAGTTCCAGGGACATATGGGGAGAAACTGAATTGTCTGGCTTCAGGTCAAGGTCTGGAGGCATAGCTTTCTCTTGGACTGAGGAGGTAGAGGAAGCCACTGTTTCTTTGTTGAGGTCACCCTCCCTTCTTGTGTGCAGACACAGGATGCTGCAATATCTGAGTCTTGATCAATCAGACTAACACCATTACTTCCCCATGCCCTAGTGATTCCTTGAAAGGACACCCAACCCAAATTTTGGGCCCAACCAAGCTGCTTCCAGTAGTTTTTCATAAAATGGCCTGACTTTGGTTATGTACCAGAATTTCTTAAAATCTATCAAAGGTTCACAAAGCCCAAACAAGCATCATCTGGCATTGACATAACCTGTATCTCTTGCTGAGCAGCCCTAAGCTCAGAATTAGCAACAGTAGGATTCAAATGGCAACTTGGCTTCCTGAGGCATCTCCAAGCCCATTGTGGATGGTGGCTATCTGCATTTTGCTTTATGTCTCATGACAGGTGGCCACATGCAGGACACAGGTTTCTAATGAACTTGGCCTATGTTGGGACTCCTCACAGAAGGCCCTGGGATAGGGATGCCCTATGGCCAGCTTCATACTGAGCTGGAGCAACTCCTGGCCACCTATGAATATAACACATTCAAAGGGTAGACTGGGAAAGCACTAGAGCTCTGCTCTGTAGAGTCATCCCTTGTACAACAGCTTCTCTACTGTAGTCACAGCCTGTCCTCACAAGTAAGCAATCAATACCTCTTATTGATCTGCAAAAAGCAACCATGGCTCAACTACAATAGGAGGGCACACACAACTGACACAAGGGACATACCTGGAGCATCCATCTCAGGTGAGCAGAGGGACTGTGTTACTGGATCCTAAATGACTCCTACTACATATAGCCATTCTATTAAGAATGGAAGGTATAGCAGTTCTATCTAATACATATAAACAAACACAGGGAGGCAGCCAAAATGGGGTGACAAAGAAAAATGTCCCAAATAAAAGAAAAGAACAAAATTCTGGAAGAAAAATAAACTTAAAAAATGGAAACAAACTATGCACCAGATGCAGTGTTCATAACATTTGTTATAAGGATGCTCAATGATCTCAAGAATAACTTCACGAACAGATAGGAAACATAAAGAAGTAAATAGAAAACATAAAACATAAAAAAGAACCATTAGAATACAATAAATGAAATGAAGAATACATTAAAGGGGATGAAGCAGAGGATTGAATCAGCAAGAACAGCAAAAAGAGAAAATTTTAAAAAATAGCATATAGGGGGCCTTTGGGACAACATCAAGTATACCAATATTTGCATTATAACAGCACCAGAAGAAGAGACAAATCAAGGAATTGAAAATCTATTTGAAGGAAATCTATTTCCCCAACATGGTGAAGGAAACAGAAATACAAATCCAGGAAATGCAGAGTCCCAAATAAAAGAAACCCAAAGAGACCCACACCAAGACACATAATTAAAATGCCAAAGCTTAAAGACAAGGAGAGACTCTTGAAAACTGCAAGAGAAAAGTTGTTAGTTACCTACAAGAGAGCTCCCATAACACTGTCAGCTGATTTCTCAACAGAAACTCTGCAGACCAGAAGAGATTCTCACAAAATATTCAAACTCATATAAACCAAGGACTACAACAAAGATTACTCTACCCAGCAGAGCTATCTTTTAGAATCAGAAAACGATAAAAAGCTGCCCAGACAAGAAAAACCTGAGGTTTATTCACACCAAACCATTATTTTTAAAAATGTTACAACTACATTAAAAAGAAAAATGTATGTATAAAAGATAAAAATATGAATAATATAATGGCAGTAACTAAATATCTATCAATAATTACTTAAATGTAAATGGATTAAGTGTTCCGAAAAGATAGGGTCATTGAAAGTATTAGAAAACAAAACCCTTATATATGTTGTGTACAAGAGACTCAATCCACATCAAAACACACATAGACTGAAAGGAAAAAAATGGAAAAATATATTTTATGAAAATATAAACAACCAAGAAAACAAAAAGTTGAGGTAGAAATACTTATTCCAGACAAAATAGACTTTAAAATAAAGGCTACCACAAAAGACAAAAAGGACCCAGCAATCTCACTTTTGGGTATTTATTCAAAGAATCTGAAAATACTACTTCATGGGAACATATGTTCATTGCAACATTTTTTGCAGTGGCAAAGATATAGAAGCAGCCTGCATGTTCATTTATAGATGAATATTTAAAGAGGAGGGGGTACATATATACAATAAAATATTTCTTGGCCATGGAAAGGAATGTGTTCTTGTCATCTGCAACACATGGATGGACCTGGAGGGTATTCTGCAGAGTGCCATGTGTTAGAAAGAGAAAGACAAATGCATTGTAATTTTGCTTATATGTAGGATGTAAAACACAAAATAAACAAACAAACAAAACAGAAACAAACTCATAGATACTGAGAACATTTTGATGGTTGCCAAATAAGAGGAGGTTTGTGGGGTGGGTGAAAAATGGGAAGGGATTGAGAAGTACAAATTGACTATTACACAGTAGTCATGGGAATGTAGGATATAGCATGAGGAATACAGTCAATAATATTGTAATGACTATATATGGTGTCAGATGGGTACTAAATTTATTGGGGTAAAAATTGGAAGAAGGGTTTTGGCAGGGTGAAAAAGGTGATGGCATTAAGAAGTACAAATTGTTAGTTTCAAAATTGTCATGGTGATGTAAATTAAAGCATAGGGAATATACTTATTATTATGTTATTAACTATGTATAGTGCCAGTTGAGTACTAGACTAGTTAGGGAGATCACTTCTTAAATTATATAAATGTCTAGTCATTATGCTCTATGTCTGAAATTAATATAAAATAATATGAAATGTCAACTCTAATTGAAAAATTAGAAAATGGGGGAGAATTGAAAGGGAATAACTGACTCAAATTTCCATGTATAAAACAAATAAGTCATGGTGATATAATGTACAGCATAGGGAATATGGTCAATAATACTGTGAAAGCATGGTATGGTGTCACATGTTTGCTGGGCTTATAACAGTTATCACTTCTTTAGGTATATAAATGTTAAATAACTATGGTGTATGCCTGAAATTAATATACTTTCTGCTAACAATAATTTAATATAAATCTTTAAAAAATAAATACTAATTTTTTTTAAAGAGAGAGGTGTAAGATTGAATGAAAAAAACAAGGTACAAATTAAACTTCCCACATGCACCCCACTTTAATACAAAGGTAGAAAAAGGTTTTAAAGAGGTATGAATATATATATATATATATATATATATATATATATATATATATATATATAGACACTAACCAAAAAAAAAACTAGAATAGTGATATCAATATCAGACAAATTAGGCTTTAAATGATAATATTAGAGAAAATAAATATATATCATTGTGATACAGAGGTGAATTCTTAAAAAAATCTTCAACAATTCTAAATGTGTATTCACCTACTAGAGCTTCAATATGCATAAAACAAATTTGATATGAAGGAAAGAAGTAACAGACATATCCAAAATTATACTTAACTTCCACATCTCACTCACATTAATTGATAAGGTAGGTAGGAAGAAATCAATAAAAACAGAGATTATCTGAACATAATCAATTGGCTAATAGATATTATAGAACATTCCATCTAAGTACAACAGAATGCACCGTTTTTTCAAATGCTTACAAATTTTAGAAGATACATAATCTCTTGAACTACAAGGATACAGATAATATTAATTATGCTCTCAGATCTTAACTAAATTAAACTGAAAAATCTTAATAAAAAGGATATCCAGAAACTCCTGAAATTGATAGCAATAAAAGAAAAACATCTAAATAATATATGCTTTGAAGAAAAGGTCTTAATAGAAGTATAAAATAAATAAAGGAAAATGAGAATACAATACATAAAAATGTGTTAAAACAATGAATGTGGTACAAAAGAAAACTCTTGGAGCATTTAATGATTATATAAAAAAATAAAATGTGACAAAATAAGTGATCTAAGCTGTTAGTTTAAAAAATTAGAGGAAGAAAAGCAAATTAATTAAAAAACAAGCAGAAGGAAGGAAGTAGAAGAGATGGGAACAAACATCAATAACAATTAAATGTAAAACAGTAGAAAAATCAAAGTGAGCGAAAACTGTTTATTTGGTGAACTAAAGAAATAAGATTTGATGTCGTCAGCCATATTGACACACAAAAAAACAATAGAAAAACACAAATTATCAATATTATGGATGAAAGAGGGGGCATTACTATAGATACCACGGATATTTATAAGATATTTATATAGCTGTAAGTTTGACAAATTAGATAAAATAGTCTAATTACTTGAAAGAAACAAACTACCAAAAATTTCTTAGTAGTCAATAGATAAGGTGAATAGATCTAAATTTAGTTTATAAATTGATTAATAATTTAAATCCTTGCAACAAAGAAAATTTCAATCACATATATAGTTTCTCTGTCAAAGTTTACCAAATATATAAAGAAGACATTAAACCAATTCTACACAATCTCCTTCAGAAGATAAAAGAACAAACTTCCACTTATTCTATGAGATTAGAATTCCACTAATAAGTTTTAACAAAGACATTTCAAGAAAATTAAACAAAAGAACAATATTCCTATGGCAATAGTTGCAAAAATCTTTCACAGAATATTAGTAATCAAATTCAGCAATATAGAAAAGGGATAATACATATGACCAAGTGTGACTCATTACAGGAATACAATATTGGAAAACACATCCAAAATAATTTATCATGTTAATAAACCATAGAAAATTAAAATGATTGTACCCATATGATTACATCAATAGATTATCAAGATAAAACATTAAGGAAACTAGAAGTAGAAGGGAACTTCTTCAACCTAAGGAAGGGTGTCTATAAAATATCAGTATAAATGTATAACTTAATGGTGAAAGACTGCTCCTTAAATTCATAAACAATGCAAGGATGTCCTCTTTCACCACTTTTATTCTATAATATAATAGAAGTCTTAGGCAGTGCAATATGACAAAAGAAAAAAAGTAAAAGGAATACAATTTGGAAAGGAAGGAAGAAAAAAGACTGTCCTTTGCAGATGACATACATGTATAAATAGAAAATCTTAAAGAATCTGCCAAAAACTGAAAGTAGTAACTTTCTCAAGGACACATAATACAAAATCAGTATATAAACATTATCCATGTTTTTATTTACCAGCAATGAATAATTAGAACTTGATATTAAAAACAAATCAATATGCCATAATAATAGCACCAAAAAATTACTTTTATTTGCACTGTATAGAACATGAATAGACTCTACGCTGAAAACTACTAAATATCAATGGAAAATAATCAAAGATGTCCATTTCCCCAATCAGATCTATTTATTTACTGCAATCTCAGTCAAAATTTCAGCAAGCTTTTAAAAATAAGTATTAACAAGATTATTTGAAAATATATAGAGAAAAGCAAAAATATTAGAAAAGCCAAAACTATTTCAAAAAGGAACAAAGTTGGAGGATATATAATACCTGAGTTCAGGACCTAGTATGAAGCCACGAAAATTAAGACTGTGTGAGTTTGGTGGAAGGGTAAACTCACAAATCAATGGAATGGAATAGGGAACCCAGATATTGACTTACAAAATCATAATGAAAAAAGCTTATAGGCTACTTGCCTTCTTTATGAAGATATAATGGAAGTATTCCTGATACTATGATTAATAGTCTCTCTAAAATTGTGGTTCTTTACCAATTTGAAGATACACATCATTTTGAGGGCAGAAACTATTTCTTGTTCATTATTATTTTTCTTCATTCTAAGGATAGAGTTAATTCATCATATTCTAATTTTACCACCTACTAATGCTATGACTTCAGAAGTTCCCTCTCAGTTTCCTCTCCTATAAAATGAAGATAATATTACATACCCAATAAGTTTGTTTTGCAAATTAAATGACATCATGCACATAATGCAATCAATGGAGTGAATGTTGTGCCTACTACTCTCCTAAATGTTAGCTGGTGGCCTTAGGTTGGATGCTACAGAAGTACACTCTGTACAGGTATTCTTGTTCAAGTGATTATTGAGGAAATGTTCTCAGAAAATATGGGGAGTAAGAGTAATAGGATAGGACAGAAGAATTTGCTAAATGAGAACATGGTCTCAGATTTAGAATAGATATAGATTGATCCCAAAATGAGTTTGCAAACATATTGCATCTTAGATATAGCCACACCTTGAGGAAAGGGAGTGAGCTTTCTGTAGGCAGTCTAATTTTAGTTGTAGATTACCTGAGAGTGTAACTTCAAGGTGGTTTCTGCATGACAGACAAAAATTTACTAGAGAAAGCCTTCAGTTGTGAGTAGTAAGCGCTCACAAAGCTGGAGGAAAGAATGCTCCTGCCAGTATGAGGGCTAGGCACGGAATTGACGGCATCCTCTCAATTTTATTGCAATCATCTGATTTTTCTACCAAAGTATTAAATGTAAACTAGGGCTTTAAAGATAATAATGGAATTATGCAGGATTATAATATTACTCTTCTCTAACCTTAACAAAAGACCACATTAGCAGCAATGAAGAAACAATATTATTTCAAATACAGTGGCAAATGACAGAGACAAAAGATTTAAGGAATTGACCTAGTTTATTATAACACTCTCTGTCCACCTTCCATTGTCTCAGATTTCAAATCAGTATTATGGAAAATGAAAGCAGAACAACTCCTGAAGAAAAATATGGCCCAGTGATGCCTTCCACTTTGGAGAAAATTCAACTTTACAGATATTTTACCAGAGTCAGAAAAAACAGCAACAAGGTTTATCATTTTCTCTTAGCTAGGAGGAAACTTTTAACATGGAATGATTGCAAATTCCAGTATTTTTTCACCTGCAATAAACAAGGGTTAAGTATATAAAATTGAAAATTAAAACAAAAAAAGATCTAAAGAACCAGAAGGTGTGGAGGAAAAAGCACCCAGTGAAGGTGAGATGTAGTCCTGTTCTTTCTAACACTCACTACAGAATAATAAAATGGCACCCAAACCCACATGATTTGCCAGTTTGCTTTTCACTATCAGGAAGAGGGATAGGATTTTTGCTGGAGATTTGCTAGTAAATAGTATGGGGTAAAATATCTGGGCCTGGCACACACACACTCTCTCTCTCTCTCTTTTTTTTAAGAGGTGAAAAAGAGATAGTTTATTGAAGAGAAAGTACACTCCAAAGAGGTAGGAGTGGGCTCGAGCAAGGAGAATGGCTCATGAGCCCTGACATTCTCAATTAAGAAAAATTACCTTAAAATCAAAAGGTAATTATGGAGTCTAGCTCTACCAAATCTAAACTATTTTATACAACTATATTCATCTCCTCGTCTTTCAATCATCCTTTAGTTTACCATACTTTCTTCCATCATTGTGCCTCTTAAGCTGTTCTTATAAAGGTCAGCAATAACTTTCCAGTTTCTAAAGCCAATTGGTGACCCTATTTTTTACTCTATATAAGTTGACCTCTAAGCTGCAGTGGACACTTATAATACCGTTCTCCTCCTTCAAGCCCTACTTCCAGTGTTTTCCATGATAGCATTCTCTTTTGATGTTCCTCCAGGCTCTAATGTGCTTTATTTCAGTCTAAGTGACTTATTTTCCTTACCCAGAACCTCAAATGCTGGGATTCCTCAATGCTCTGCTTAAATACTCTTCTCACTCATCAAATTCTCACTAGATTGTATCAGGCACCCCAATGTTTCAATGTGCAGCTGATGTTTCAAGTGTGGGTAGCAAATAGATAGGTTAAGAGCAGACAGAAAAAAGCATTACAAGAAGGAACAGCATATGAAGACAACAAGACATATTTGAGGAAATAAATTAATCATACCATTGAACAGTATTAAATACTTAAAATTTACTAGGCACTATTCTAAATGTTTTCAATATATTAAATTGCTTACTTCTAAACACCCATTGAGATAGTTATTACTTTATCATCCCATTTAACACATGAATATACTGGGGTAAAGTTAGGTAATTTGCCTAAATTATGCCATTAGTGAATGAGGGAACCAAGAACTTAGCCTAAGTAGCAAGCCTTCAAAACTTGCATTGCAACTGCTAGCCTATGGTTCACTATAGCTCCAGCTCTGGGAAAGAGGAAAGAGTGGTGTGAGAGAAGACTTGATAGGTAAGTAAGGCCTACAAAGCCCATTTCAAGATTATGAGCCTAGTATCTTTTCCTCTTTTCCAAATGTCCTCCAGTCCCTGCTTCATGCTGTTGCTAGCTCCTACTCATACTTCAGGTCTAGGTTTACATTTGATTCCTTCAAGGAAGACTTTTCTGACCACCTGAAGCTTAATTAAGTTTTCATTTTTGTTCATTCATAAATCTTTTTTATCCTATTTATTTTCCTAGCTAATTCCACTTATCCTCTGAGACTCAATACAAATGTCATCTCTGGGAAGCTTTCCATTACATTCTTCCAGATAGATTAGATTACACAGCAACACCTTTTTCCCATTTATACTTAGTTGTTCAATATCTGTTTCTGACTCTGTTCAAATCTCCTTGAGGCAGGGATCTAGTCTGGCTCACTCACCGTATTATCATTAGCACCAAAATCATGACATGGAATGGATATTAAATACATGTTTTTAAATGAATGAATCTCAACTAAAATACTAGTAATAAACATACATTTGTTATCATTAATGAGTACCTAATGTGTGTCAAGAATAAAGTAAATTATTTTCCAACGGCATTACTAATCTTTCTAACTACCCAGCAAGGGGGTGTTATGATGTGAATACTAAAAGGGAATAAAATGATGCTCAGAGAAAGTAAATGCTTTCTAAGATTAATACTAAAGGTCATTTAGCTTTTGTGCCATGGCTCAACCTAAATATAATTATCATAAGATACTTAGAACAAAGACATTGTTATTGTCATATTACAGATAAATGATCTCAGGCTCAGAAGTAAGGCAATCTGCCTAAGATCACAAATTTGTGTATGTATGTGTATGAACAAAGAAATTAGTAAAGGGCTCTCTGATCTTAAAATCCAGGCTCTTTTCACTGCACAACTGCTATAACCCTTCTATCATAAAGGATGCTTAACAAGCTACTTTATGCTGATCAGTAGTGTTTATTGGGAGTTAACTAAGTCTTTCATCTATTTTTTTTTCTTTTAGTCTCCTAATCAAGACATAATTAATGAATGAATGTAACATTTGGTAAAGTATTTTAAGATATAAATGTATCTGGCAAAAGTAACCAAATAGGTGTTAATTGTTGCCAAAAAGAAAAAAAAAAAGAATCAAGATGGCAGCATGAGAGGACTTTCCTGAAACCTCTCCTGGAAATTACCAACTGAATAGTCAAAATCTGACAAGGAAATCCTCAAGTGATACAGACTCAGATGAGAAATCTACCCACCATAAGAAAAAACCTAAAGATCAGAGAAAGGGAGATGAATGGGCGAAAAGGGAAGGGAGCAGTGCAGATATGGGACTGTGAAAGCCTGAGGCTGGCAGAAAAACTGAGGAAGTGTCCAAAGAAAATGGACTGAAGCATTGTACAATCCCAGATGGGTGAAGAAGAAATCAGTGAAAGCCCCATGAGGGGATGAGACAAAGAGGTGCCCATCCTCAGGCTCCAGTGCACTCCTGACAGTGGGCCAAGCTTGCTTGGTGGTGTACAGCTGCCTGAACTTTTGTGCACTCCTGAGAAAGGACCAGGCTTGTACTGCAGCACAGGCCAAGCAGGGCTGGGCCCTCTACTTATGAAGGAGCAGGCATATGCTACAGAGTGTACCTGGCCATTCTCTGAGTGCTCCTGATGAAGGTACAGGCTTATTTCACAGCTGAGCCAACACCCAGAATAACAGGCAACCTTGAGACAAGCAGCAATGAAGAAATGCACTGCCTCCACCTCTAGGCAGAAATTGTGAACATGGAGCCTAGCTGCTTCACCTTGCTCTTCCCCAAACTCCCCTTACCCTGTACCACAAACAAATCTTCAGCCCTCCCCAATGAACTCTGTCCCTGTGGGAACCAGCAGGGAGGCTCAGGGAAACTGTAAAACAAAGGCAGAGCAGCCTCTGTCTGCACAAATCTGAGGGGCAGAGAATACCATTGCCCACCACATTTCCCCCCAAAAAGAAGTGCATCAAAACCAGGGCAAATGAACCAAAGAGGAGAAGCCCATCCTCCAGGAAAGCTCCGAGAATGAGAAAATCTAACAAAGAAGAGAAAATACTATAAGATGCTGCAGTGGCACCAACTAGGAAGTGAAAGAAAGACCTCTCCATTTCTGCCAGGGGAAAACAAAAGCCCGTATGCCAAGGAAGAAAAACACATTAACTATAAAAAACTCCCTTGAGAACAAAGCATCTCAGAGAGAAAATTTAAAATTTCCAGAAAAAGAACTTACAGATTTGGAAATACATGATCTAAGTGACAAAGATTCAAGACTGCAGTCCTAAAAATACCCAGAGAGCTCAGAAAATGCTGGCTGAGTACTGAGACCCAGATAAATGATCTCAGGAAGGAACTCTCTGAACAAAAGGAACACCTTAGCAAATAAATAGAAGCTATAAAAAAGAATCAAATAGAAATTTCAGAGATAAACAATGCAATATAAGAAATAAAGCATGAACTAACTAGCACAGGAAGCAGCACCAAACAGATGGAGGAAAGAATTAGTGAAATCGAAGATAGAAACATGGAAATTGAAAAGAAAAAAAGAGAGATATTTGCAAACCCCAATAAATAAATAAATAAATAAATAAGAAAGAAAGATCTCTACAAGAATTGACTTCATTGGAAAGAACAACATTAGGATAATAGGAATACCATTAGGATAATAGGAATAAAACAAAATTCTAATGAATGGTTAATCAAACAAATAGTAGATGAGAACTTTCCAAATCTATGGGAAGAACTGAAATCCCAAATTCAAAAAGAAAACAGGACCCCAATTACCTGAATCCTGCCACACCTTCCCTAAGGCAATTATACTGAGGATGTCAAAAATCAAAGACAAAGAAAAAAATTCTCCAGGCAGCCACAGAAAAAAAAATTATATATATATATATATATATATATATATATATATATATATATATATATATATAAAACTTTCAAATGAAAGCCCATCAGACTGTAATCAGACTTCTCAGGAGAAACTTTCCAAGCCAGGGAAGAATGGAACCATACATTCAATATATTTAAAGAGAGAAACTACCAGTCAAGAATCCAGCAGTTAATTTTTAGATATGAAGGAGGAATAAAGACCTTTATAGATATACAGAAGCTGAAGGAATTCACCAACACAGGGCTGGCACTCCAGGAAATACTTAAGGGGGCTATTTGATCTGAAACAAAATACCTAAACAAATGGCAAAATATTGGGATACGAATGACATAACAAGGGAAGAAGAAATAAAGTTCTAAAATCCCAAAAGGGAATAGAAGTTCAAATGTGCTTAAGAAAAAGTATCACTACATATATGAAATTTTCCTTATAAACCTCATGGTAACTGCTTAAAAACAACAACAACAGCAAAAACAAACAAGCCACAGAACAAAGACACACAACCAAAAAAAAAAAAAAAGAAAGAAAGAAAGAAAAGAAAAGAAACAGAGGAAAAAATCATAGAACATCATCAAGCTGCAAAAACAGACAGTGAGAAAAAACCAAAGAAAGAACTAAGACTCTAAACAACCAAAAAGCGAAAGACTAAATGGTCATGGAAAATCTTCATATATCAATTATCACCCTAAATGTAAATGGACTGAACTCACCAATAAAAGGCACAGAGTAGCTGATTGGATTAAAAAAGGAAAATCATCTATATGTTATTCTCAAGAGACACACCTCAGCCACACGGACAAACACAGACTCAGAAAACAATACTTCAAGCAAATGGCATCCAGACCAAAGCAGGAGTTGCCATACTTATATATGATGAAAAAGACTCCAGGATAAAGAAAGTAATAAGAGACATAAATGGACATTTCATAATGATAAAAGGGACAGTAAAACAATAAGAAGACATGACACTCATCAATATATATGCCCCCAACCAGGAAGCATCAAAATTTATAAAGCAAATACTAAAAGATATAAAAGGTGAAACTGATAAAAACACAATTATAGCAGGAAACCTAAACACCTCTTGATAGTCATGGACAGATCATTCAAATAGAAAATAAATAAGGGAATATCAGCTCTATGTGATACATGAAAACATTAGGGCGTAATGAACATTTGCAGGTTACTCCATCCAACAAGACCAGACTATGCATTTTATTCTAGGGGACATAGATCATTCTTAAGGTCAGATCATATGCTGGGACAGAAAACTAACCTCAGCAAATTCAAGAAATTTGAAATCATATGAAGCATATTCTCAGACCACAAAGCCTTGAAAGGAAGATCAACTGCAGGAAAAAAACCAAACCAGCCACATATACATAAAGACAAAATAACATGTTATTAAAAAATGACTGAATGAAAGAAGAAATAAAAGAGATTTTAAAATACAAGTAATCAAATGACAATGAAAATATAACATCAAAATTATTAGGATGCAGCGAAAGCAGTAATAAGAGGGAAATTTTTATCATTATAGGCCTATCTCAAGAAACAAGAAAAAGTACAAGTAAACAACATAACATACCATCTTAAAGAAATAGAAAAAATATCCTCTAAGTCAGTAGAGAAAAAGCAATAGCAAAAATTAGAGTAGAACCATATGAAATAAAGATCAGAAAAATGATAAGAGAAAATTAATGCAACAAATAGCTGGTTCTTTGAAAAAATTAGTAAGATTGACAAACCCCTGGCTAAGTTCACCAAGGGATAAAGAGAAAAACCACAAATAAACAAAATTAGAAATGAAAAAGGAAAACTTACCACTGATAAGACGGAAATACAAAGAATCAAAAGAAAATATTATGAAGGACTATATGGCACCAATTGAACAACTTTGAAGAAATGGATAAGTTTCTAGAAACATATAGTCCACCTAGACTAAACCAACAAAAACTGGGCAATCTAAATAAATCAATTAACAGTAAGAAAATTGAAACAATCATACAAAAATTCCCCAAAAGCAAAAGCCCAGGACCAGATGGTCTCACCAAGGAATTTTATCAAGGACTCAAAAAGAAACTAATGCCTGTTCTTCTCTAACTTCCAAAAAATGGAAGAGCAGGCAATACTTTACAGATTCTTCCACAAGGCTAACATAACCCTAATACCAAAGCCTGTAAGGATAACCCAAAAAAAGAAAACTATGCATCAATATTTCTGATGAACACATATTCAAAAACTCTAAATAAAATACTAGCAAATAGAATATAATAATGCATTAAAAAGATTATACACCAAGATCAAGTGGGATTCATCCCACGAATACAAGGATGGTTTAGCATAAGCAAATCAATCAACAAACTAAAAGGTAAAACCCATATAATTATATCAATTGATGCAGAAAAAGTATTTGACAAGATACAACGTTTATTTATGATCAAAGCACTTAATAAAATGGGTAAAGAAAGAAAGTACCTCAACATAATAATGGCTATATATGACAAGCCCTCAGCTAATATACTGAATGAAGAAAAACTGATGCCTGTTCTCATTAAATCAGAAAAAAAATGAGATGTCTCCTGTGACCAGTACTATTCAATAGAGTGCTGGAAGTTCTAGCCAGAGCAATCAGGCAAGAGAAAGGAATAAAAGTGATCCAAATTGGGAGAGAAGTTAAAATGTAACTTTTTGTAGATGACAGGATCCTTTGTATAGAAAATTCTGAAGACTCCACAAAAAAAACTATTAGAAATAATAAACAAAACAATAAAGTCGCAGTATAGAAATTCAATGTATAAAAATCAATTGCATTTCCATATACAAACAAGGAAACTTCAGAAAAAGGAATGAGACAAACAATACTGTTTGGAATCACAACAAAAAGAATAAAATACCTAAAAATGAACTTAAAGAATGTGCATGATTTATATACTAAAATCTATAAGACACTATTAAAAGAAATTGAAAGCAACAAAGAACAAACAAACAAACAAACAAAACATGGACACAATCAATACTTTAATGTTTATTTGGGGACAAGTGAGGAGGGGAAGAGAAAAGGGGGAGGGGTGGGAGAGGAGGGAGGAGGAGCTAAATATGTGGTGATAGAAAGATAACTCACACTTGGTGGTGAACTTATTATACAACAAGTTGACAATACATTGTACAATGGTATACCTGGAACCTATGTAATTCTTGATAACGAATGTCGCCCTAATGAGTCTAACAAGAAAAAAGAAACATGAATACAATAATAAAAGAAATAAATTGAAAAGGACACACAGAAATGGAAAGATATTCTGTGTTCATGAATTGAAAGAATCAACA
The DNA here is from genome assembly GCA_004026885.1 of Lyroderma lyra. Classification (NCBI taxonomy): domain Eukaryota; kingdom Metazoa; phylum Chordata; class Mammalia; order Chiroptera; family Megadermatidae; genus Lyroderma; species Lyroderma lyra. Next base: position 53,099 of record PVJL010006158.1, on the reverse strand, counting down.
TACTTAAAATGGCTATATTACCCAAAACAATAAAAAGATTTAACAAAATTCTTATCAAAATCCCACTGACATTCTTTCAAAAATTAGATAAAAGAATCATCAGATTGGTCTGGAACCACAAAAGTCCCTGAATCACCAATGCTATTCTACATAAAAAGAATAAGGCTGGAGGCATCACACTCCCCAATTTCCATCTGTACCACAAAGTGTCCATAATTAAGACAGCATAGTATTTTTTTTTTTTTTTTGCTTTTTAGTATGTGGGTAGCTCCCTAACCGGGAATCGAACCCAGGCTGCAGTGCTGACAGCACCAGTGCTGAAGCCTTAAGCCAATACACCATCAGGGAACTCCCAAGACAGCATAGCATTGGCAGAAAAACAAACACAGAGACCAATGAAGAATTGAAAAACCCAGAAATAAACCAACAAATATATACACAGATAATTTTTGACAAAGGAGCAAAAAATATACAATGGGCAAAAGAAAGCCTCTTCAGTAAATAGTGCTGGGAAAATAGGAAAACTACATGCAAAAGAATAAATCTGAACTGTAAACTGTCATCATATACCAAAATTAACTCAAAATGAATTAGACTTTCACATAAGACCTGAAGCCATAAACTGTATACAAGAAAACACTGGTACTAAACTTATAGACATCGGGCTCATGAACCTGACCTCAAAGGCAAGAGAAGTAGAAGAAAAACATAAATGAATTGTATTATATCAAAGTAAAAAGCTTGTGCATAGCAGAAGAAATCATCAACAAAACAAAGAGACAGCCAAACAAATGAGAAAAAGTATTTGTAAATAATGCCTCTGATAAGGGTCTAATATCTAAAATATACATAGAACTTGTACAACTCAACAATAATCAAGCAAACAATCCAATTAAAAAATGGACAGAGGCCCTAAACAGACAATTTTCCCAGGGAGACACACAAATGGCCAACTGATATATGAAAAAAATGCTCGTCTTTACTAATTATTAGGGAAATGCAAATCAAAACCACAATGAGATACCATGTCACACCTATTGGAATGGTTATAATCAACAAGACAAGAAATAACAAGTGTTGGAGAGGATGTGGAGAAAAAGGAACTCTCAAACACTGCTGGAGGGAATGCAAACTGGTAAAACCACTATGGAGGAGAGTATGAACTTTCCTCAAAAAATTAAGAATAGAGTTACCATATGATCTGACAATTCCAATACACTTCTGGGTATCTACTCCCAAAATTTGAAAACCTTAGTCCACAAAGATATATGTACCCCAATGTCGATCGCAGCACTATTCACAGTGGCCAAATCATTGAAACAGGAAAAGCGTCCTTTGATAGATGACTGAATAAAGAAGTTGTGCTACATATACACAATAGAATATTACTCAGCCATAACAAGAGACGAAGTAGGGCCATTTATGACAACATGGATGGACCTTGAGACCAACATGCAAAGTGAAATAAGCCAGACAGAAAAAACCAAGAATCACATGATTTCACTCATTTGTGGAACACAAAGCTGAAAGCAACAAAAAAACAAAAACTCATTGACACAATTAATAGTTTAGTGGTTAGTGATTATCTGAGGGAATGTGGGGAGAAGGTGGGAGAGAAGGGATGGAGTCTTAAATATATGGTGATGAAAAGTGTACTGATGCTGGGTGATCAACATGTAACACAACACATAAATGATGTAGAATTGTATACCTGGAACCCATGTAATTTTTACTAGCAAATGTCATCCCAATAAATTCAACAATGAAAAGAAACAAAAAGACCTGGTGATCTTTGGAGTAGGGACACACTTTTCTACTAGGAAACTCAAATTTGCAATTTGGAATTTTCTTAAAGATTCAGGGTTTCCCGACCAATTAATCTTTAAACATATTTTATAGGAATTATTTATTTGCCATATATACTATCCAGCTACATAACTTCTTTGTGAAATGTTATTTGCAGACAATAATGTATAAAGGTAAATATCATAAAGTATTAGAGTATGTTGTTCATAATGTGTCTAGTAAAAGTATTGATAAAATATGTTATGATTAAAGTTTTTAAATTATCTCACATAAATGATTACCTAATTATCACCTCAAAAGTCCTTGCAACTTTTAATTTAGCCTTATGCATTTTTAATAACAGCTAAGATATATCATCTGGCCAGAATACTAATGATGAAAGAAGAATATCAATTGTCTTAAATAAAACAGAAATGAGAAAATAATTTTACATTTTATTATATCACAAATAAGTGACAGGAAATTGACACAAATGCATGCTTTACAATTTTATTTTCAAACCATTTTATAGGAAAATATTTTCTTTAAGTCAGGAATGATATAAATAGAGTTGCCAATTAAAAGGTATCCCCAATTACACTAGCAATGGTGTGTATGCCAAATTGTAGTGGTGAAAATAAAGATTAATTAAGGCAAAAAAGTTTTTACCAGGGAAAAATTACTAACATACATTTTGTACCTAGCAAGCATTGATGTGGGAGTAAGTATTATTTTGTATTTATTATTATTATTATTATTTAAATTTTAGACTTATTGGGGTGACATTGGTTAACAAGAATTACACAGATTCTAGGTGTGGGTGGTGAACATACAATGCAATACATAGATGATGCACTGTATTTGAATTTGAAGCTCCAGATCTTAGGAAAAGATTCTCCAAATATATTTAATTAATTTGATAGTTGCCAAAGGTACACCTTGAATTAAAATAAACCCAAAGAGTGTGTTCACACCCACAATATCACCAGTCATTAAGTACACAATATGCAGTTGTTTCTCTGAGCAGCACTTTATTAATTAATTATATAACCTGATCTACCAAACTCTGCTCAATGGAAGTGTAAGGGGCCCAGGAGAATGGCCATGCCTTTGGCACACAGCCCAATAGTTACCTTTGGTGAAACTCAGTATTTGATTGTTAAGATCAAGGAGAAAAATTATTGCTGAAATGAAATATTTTAAATATCTATTGACATTCTAAATTAATTTGCTTTCCAACCTTTCATGAAAAAGTGAATCTCAAAAGCAAACTGGGAATGACACACTTCACTCCTATAATGGAATGAGGTAAAGTAAAGAGAGAAACAAACATGTACCCTAACGAATACTTTAGTGGCATAAATTATTTAAACTGGGTTTCCTTTGGGAAGTAGATACCAAGAGATAGTGGATAAGCTCTCAGGCAAGTTTTTGGTTTCTATGTGTATTAGCACTGATTTTATTCAAGGTACCTAGTGTTAACAAGCAAACTCCATAAATGTCTTGAAGTTCCTACCTTATCAAACACTCCTGAACCACCCAACATTCCTGTGCACATAAAAATTATTTCCCTTACTTATACTAATTGTTAATCTTTTTTTCTTCCTATGGCCCTCTCTATTATGAACAGTACCAGTTATAAGTAATAGTAGTGTCCTTATTAGGACAATAATTTCTAACCAACTGCTAGTTGCCAGCATAGGTATTGGAGACACATAAATAAATAGAGGAAAAGAGCATAAGGGTCATATTTGAAATCCTGTGTTCCAGATGCTGCATTGCTGTCAAAATAAAGTGCTTCTGCAGTTCTTCAGGATAATGCAGTTTGTTAGCATCACACTCACTAATGGGGCTTTTATGTCTTAGCTCAGATGTTCTTAAAATATTGCCCCTCAAACCAGCTACATCAGACTCTCCTAAGAACTTGTTAAGCATGCAAACTCCTTTTTTAATTTAGTGAATCTGGCCATATCCAGATTCACTGAATAAGAAACTCTCAAGGTAGATTTCATCAATGTTGAGTTAATCAAGACTTCCTGGTGATTCTGAAGCATACTCAAGTTTGTTTGAGAACCAATATCTTATTTCATAGTTTAGGCCTATATAGGTACATCTTTTCTCTTTCAGATCCATTCACAGCTTAATAGGCACAAGATGCACTGGTCCTGATCCAATTCCAGGTTTAAATTCTTAAGGATGAAAGATGACAAGGAATAAATTCAAGTGCCTCATCCATCCCAGGTGAGCCCAGCCTCAAACTTATCCCTCCAGCTGAATGCAGCCATATGAATGAACCCAAGTTAGGCCAACACTATTGCCCAAGCAACCTAAAAATCCATAATATGAAATAACATACAGGTTTTTAAGCCACTAAGTTCTGGGTTAAATTTAATACAGTAATAATGAAACCCTGGTGCCTGACTACATACTGAAGAATATGAGGGAACCATTATAGAGTTCTTAAGATAGAGTAAGAGGATCAGATTTTCACAGTTAAAAGATCTCCCTAGCTACTATTAATACATAGGGGAAAGGTTGGAGAGGAAAAATAGGCAGAGGAATTAGCAAATGTATGCAAAGATATATAGGACCTGAATCCAGGCTCTATATGTAATTTACCCTTGATTGCATTACATAACTATCAAGGTGTTGTTATAGCTTCAAATAACTGGAAATCTATAAGATGTGTTCGTGAAGTTTGAAGGGGCAAGAAAGAAAGAGCATGTTTAGCCCGTTTTATACACTGGTCGCTTCTTCCCTCCAGTTAGGCTACTTAGGTAACTATATGGGTATTGTGTTCTACACATCCATTCATGCCTTCAAAGGCAAGGTGCAAGCACTTTTGTTTGCAGAACTGTCTCACAACCAGATAAAGAAACTTGCTTGATTATTTTCCAACACAGCCTATTGATTTGTATTACTTTCTTTATATATTTTACATGTGATTTTTTTGGTTAACAATATAACCCAATTAGTTACTATGTTTTTCATAATTCAATAACTAAAGTCACTCAGTGGTAACATGGGAGAGAGTATAGCAGAAGGAATAATACTTGTCTTCCCTAGACAAGAAATATATCATTATAGATAAAAGCAGAGACCTGGGAATCAGACAAACCCATTTAAATCCCAGGTCTACATCTAAAAAACAAAACAAAACATAACAATAAAACATTTGTGTTATCTTGGATGAAGTACACCTCTTTCAAGTCTTCATTCCCTGTATGTGATGGAGTTAACAGTGAGATAATATATCTTAAATTATCTCAGCACAGTGACTGGAAGGCAGTCAGAATTTAGTAAACGGTATGTGATATTGGTAACAGTCTCTGGTAATATATAATATTTTGCAAAATATTTTTTAAATTGTGGGCCTTAATTACAGTATCTGTAATCTGAGAGTTTGGGGACCCTGCAAGCAATATTGTTTTAGGAATTTAAAGATATTCAAACTTTGGGTCATTTTCTAAATTTTAATTGTTTCAAGATCAAGTGCAGTACTTTGCCTCTTACAATGATCTGCCATATGAATAACAAGAGAAAGGTATAAACAAGTATAATTGCCACCTTTATTTGAAAGCATTTCATAATGCATTTTCAAAAGTCATATAGTGCTTTACAGAAAATATGCTCTGTGACTGTTTCTTTGGATTATAGTTTTATTTGCTTTGTTTCAAGAGCTCTTTTGTGTTTGACATGATTTTCTGTAGTGAAAAATGTAGTGGGAGGCCCTAAATTTACACTCAACAAGGTGTTACTCAGAGATTGCCTTATCTACTTTTACTGATATCAGAGTCAGATGCCTAAAGTACAATTCCCAGATTTAGTCCACCTTCTCTTTAAAAATAAATAAATAAATAAAATAATCAGTAGTCAGCAATCATCCAAGCAAATGCCTAAGAAGCTATTGGTAATAATATGTTGCATCTTTTTGTGGGACTCCAGCTGGATCTCTTTACAGAGCTTCACAATGAAGGCCATCTGATGCTCATACATTTCTTGACATTTAATTTCTTAAAATTGCCAATATTTCTTTTCAATATACTTGCTGCTGTATAAAATATCAATTTTCTACATAAAAATAATCACATCTTGGCAATTTTTGCTGAACCCTCATGCATGAAACATCTTCTACATGTCCTTGGCATCTGTAAATGATTTGAATCACCACATAATTCCAAGATTTGGGCTACAGATACTGTATGGCAAAAATGGAGAGTAATCGAAGAAGAGAGTAATCTAATCTATAGACTGTTCCACAGAAAAATAGGACTTGGATTCTCTCTTTTTGGAAGGCCATTAATTCATTCATTTAATCATTTCTATGTCTGTTTATTCATTCATCCATTTTTCTAAGACACATATCTGATTCTGTCACTACCTGATAAAAACCTCAATCCCTCCACCTTTGCCCCTAGTTCCAGTATTTTCATAACCATTTCTCATAAGATACATTCAAAACTTGTTAGTATTGGTTTAACATTTTTCCCATCTCTCCCAAACTACTTTCTAACCTCAACTTTTGCCAACATCTGTAATCTCCATCCACACGCATATTCACTGTATTCTCCATAGATGTCCCAATGCCTTTTCATGTGTTCTTTCCTATGCTTGAAATGACCCTCACTCTGCTATTTTCCCGTCTCTATAATGGTCCTTATAAAAGATGAAATTATATTTGTGTGTGTGTGTGTGTGTGTGTGTGCTTGCATTGCATGTGTACATTTGTGTGTTTGTGGTGTATGTATTTATTTCATTGGTATTACGAAATGAGTTTTATTTATCTTAGTGTCTCCAATACCACTGGTAACCACCAATGAAGTAATAAAAATATCCAACATAAATTATAGCTGTTCATGAATGTCATATCAAGCTAGGGCTTATGAGAGTGTAAAGGGATAAGTACCAGGTAGCAATCAATCATGGAAATAAGCCAAATACAATGATCATCATAGATGGGGCAATGAGAACAATATGGAAATTATAGCAGCAGAGATATGATCAAAAGGCTGAAGTTGGAACAACGATTTATTAAACTCAAACATTAAACATAGACAGACTTTACACCCTTAACACAAATTTCCTCAAAATGGGCTGTAGGCCTAAATTTCAAATACAAAACTATAAAACTTTTAGAAGATAACAGGAGAATATCTACATGACCTTGAGTATGACAGTGGATTTTAAAATACAATGCTGAAAACATGATCCATAAAATAAATAATTGATAAGCTGAACTTCATTAAAATTAAAATCTCATGCTTTACAAAAAACAATGTCAAGAGAACTAGAAGACAAGCCAGAGATGGACAAAATATGTGTCTTTCCAAAAGACACATCTGATAAAGACAATTATCCAGAATATATGTAGACTACTTAAAACTCAACAATAATGAAACAACCCAATTAAAAAATGAGCCAAAGACTTTAAAAGGTACTTCAACAAAGAAGATATATAGATGGCAAATAAGCATATAAAAAATTTTATGTTGCATATCCTCAGGGAAACACACATTAAAATAACAGAGATATACCACTATAAACTTATTGGAATGGCCAAAACCCAGAACTTTAAAAATACCAAATGCTGGGAAGAATATGGAACAACAGGAGCTCTCACCTATTGCTGGTGGGAAGGCAGTTTAGTGGTTTCCTATAAACTAAATTACTCTTACCATATGATCCAGCAGTCACGCTACCTGGTATCTGCTCAAAGGAGTTCAGAGCTTACATACATGCAAAACCCTGCTCATGAATGTTTACATAAGCTTTACTCATAATTGACATAACTTGGAAGGAACAAAGATGTCCTTCATAGGTGAATGGATAAATAAGCTGTGATACATCTAGACAATAGAATATTACTCAGGGGCAGTGCTTTAAGGCTTCGGTGCTGGCGCTGTCAGTGCTGCAGCCCAGGTTCGATTCCCAGTCAGGGAGCTACCCACACACCAAAAAAAAAAAAAAAAAAACAACAACAAACAAACAAACAAAAGAATGCTACTCAGCACTAACCAAAAAGAAAAATGATCAAACCATGAAAATCATGGAAGGACTTTAAATGTGTATTACTAAGTGGAAACAATTCAGTCTGAAAAGCTTACATACTGTATGATTTCAATATATAACATTCTGGGAAAGACAAAACTATGGAGACAGTAAAAACAAATCAGTAGTTAATAGAAGTCAGAATTGTGGGGTGATATGACTAGATGAGGAAACACAAAGAATATCTAGGGCAGTGAAAAGATTCTGTATACTATTAATATAATGGTGGATACATGTCATTATATATTTCTCCAAACCCATAGAATGTACAACACCAAGAGTGAACTCTAATGTAAACTAAAGAGTCTGGGTGATAATGATTTGTCAATATAGATTCACCAATTGCAAAAAATGTACCATTTTGGTGGGGGGTGTTCATAACAAATATCTGTAACATAGCACTAAAATAAGACTTACTATTGGACTCTAGGATTTGACATTTTTAGACATTGTAATATAAAATATTACAGAAATTTATAACAGTTATGAATGAGGTATGCATAAAAGTTGCCAAACTTTTATTAGTTTCCTTGCAAATAACTTAAGGAATTCTTTCTTCTTTTTGGTTGGCTATTATGTGTCTTCCTGTATAAGGTAATAAGATGATATGTTTCTCTGCTATGCATCACATTATCAAAACTACTCTCCTGAGAGCATCTCTGATCTGAGAACAGAGCAGCATTACAGAGGCTCAGGTCAATTGTTCCCTTCTCACAGAAGATCCCAATTATATTTTATGAGATAATTAATCATGCTAAGAACTCTATACCTTTAAAAATTTCTTAAAATGTATACATAACCATCTTGTGTTGCTTTGGTATCTTGGAAACTATTGTTTACGTATCTACATCTTTTTATTCCTGAAAATGTAATTCTCTGATGCTCTGTCCTACAGGGGATCCTCATATTTGTTGTTTTACTTTCTAAAGCTCAACAAAAATTATCTAAATTATAGAAAATATATAATGCTTTCCTTCATTTAGGACATGATTGATATTATTTCTTATCACAGAATAAAGGAATCTGGTCTGGTGTGAGAAAACTTCTTTTTGTGTGGTTCTAGGTCATAGTGGAACACTCACCCAAGGCCTGCACTAAGACTAACAGAACCCCTATCTGTTCTATCTGATTCTGAAGTGTCTTGGGGGTGTCTCCACAGCTACTGACAGTACAGGTTTGCCACATGACCTCTTTTTCCAAATAGTGAGAGGGGATTTGAACATTCCTTAAACTCATTGATTCCCTAGGATCAACAAATGCATGCACACATGCATGTTGATAGCTCTGTGTGTAATTGTTATTGCCATTATACAAGAGAAGAAAACTGGGATAAAGAGAGATGATATGTGTAACAAGTCATTGGCCCTGGTTCTCATAACTCAAATGTTGTGGAGAAGAGTATGTAACTTATACTGCCTTGCTCCAAAGCCCTGCTCCTCATGAAGCACATCTCACTAATCAAGAGCATAGGTGAGGTATCAGAGAGGAAGACTAAAAAAAAGTGCACAAGTCAAAATTCAGATGAGAAAGACGGTAAAAAAGGCAGGAGTAAATAGCTTCCCACCTTTTTCAGAATCTTTCATGAACTTGTAGATAAGTTCATGTTAACTTTTATGGTTTCCAAGTCCACACCTAAACTATTTATTTTCCTGTGTAAATTACTTTAAAATATTAGGTGAACACTGTGACTAGTTAGCCCTTGCAGCTTCCTTTTTGCAATTTAAAGTACTCCTACATCTGGAAGGCAAGGTAAGAATTATTGCCTTCTTTGAACCAAAGGAAACTGAGAGGTCAGGCAATTCCCTATGGTCCCAATAGCAAGCAAATTATGGAATGAGTCAAGAATTGGAAAGCATACTTCTTAATTTCACCTTTATATATAGATATTGGATTTTTCATTTTCTGGTATAAAAAGTATAGTGCTGCTAACAATACTGAGCTATTATTCTGCCTATCCTTCAGAAGAAGACATGTTTATTAAAGATAGGAAAGATAAGGAGAGAAGAATGAAAAAAACAGATATTAAAAAATCAGAGGCAGAGAGAGAGCTTTGGAATAAAAGGAATGAATTTTCATATTTTTTGGAAGGAAATGGAGATTTGTCAGGAAAAAGAGACAGCTCAAGCTAAACAGGGGAAGTGCAGACCAGGAGGCAAGCAAGCAGGCTAGCAGCAAGTAACATCACAGGTGTTACTCCTCAGCAGACTTTAGTAGAAAATGGATGACTATACAAATGTAAGATTTCAGAACATTGACTTGAATACATCTTTGTTCATCACCACTGGAGTGTTTCTTAGACATCTTCAAGAAGTATAAAGAAAGAAAATTCAGGAGGGTCTCTTCAGTAAAAAACAAACCTGTCCACAATTAGATAATACTAAATTAGCAACAATGTAGAATCATTTTAATCCTCTTTACTTCTTCAAGAGTTTATCTTGAGGGTGGGGATCCAAGATATGGAATGAAATAAATTCCGTGCTTGTCTCCTTCCATAACTACATTAAAATTACAACTAAATTATAAAACAACCAACCTAGAGAAGCATCTGAAATTTAGCTTACAGAAGTTTAATAACTAAGAATATAGCAAAGAATCCACATCTAGACTGGTAGGAGAGGCTGAGATGTGGAAAAAGCCAGCCTCAAACTTCTGTGTGGTGATTGAGAATTGGAAAATATATTTTGGCTCCAGAAGTGTCCTCCAGAGAATCAAGGTACTGCAGCCCCACACTTGGCTCCCAAGCCCAAAGTACTTGTGCCAGGAAGAGGAGCCCCCATAACATCTGGCTATGAAAAACAATGGAGATTCTGATCACCCAGGTGAGACAGAAGGGTGCGAGAAACCCAGACATCCACTTCAAGGACCCCTGCACACATTCACTTGCTCACAGGTACTAACTAACCTTGGGCTCCAGCAGAGAGACAGTGACTTGGGAGGCATCAGAGACGTATAGGGAGAGACTGAGTTGTGTGGCTTCAGAGATACAAATGGGGAGACAGTCAACATTTTCCTTATGTAGAACCCTCCTTTTGGAAGGCTCCATCACTCCTTTGTTAAGTCCTCCCCCCATATAGCCAAATATGTATCTCCATTAACCATGTGAACTCCATATCCTTTACCCTGATGACTCCATAACACCCCACTCCACCCAACTAGTGCAATCCCAGAGGCACTTTCACTGGTCAGCAGCCTGTTCTGCTCATGTTGCACTATTTCTTGAATAATTCTTGAGGTTCCTCATACCCTAGGCAGGTGGCAGCTGACCTTAGTGTGCTCTGAGATTTTTGCAGAGTAGCTCTAGGCTCAGCTCTGGCACCACCTGGAATCTACATTAACATAAACACCTCTTATCTCACTCTGGTAACTGCCTGAAAACGTGTCTCATTCAACTTATATACCTCATGAGGCTTTTGCAGAAGGTGAGCCTTATAGGAGCTGGCACACAGCAGCAGGTTTTGGGGTACCCTGGGCTTTTTGTGAAGCTACTTTAGGTCCAGTAATTGTGGTAGCCATCCTTGGTTTACAGTGTGACATCGTTACTGCCTCCAGGTTTAACACAGGCAGAGACCAATTGTGGATCACTTTGTAGTTCCTACCAGGTCACAGGCAGTAGCTGATGTGGGCTTGCACTGGAGCCTTCCCAAGAGCCCCAGAACTAACAAACCCAGAATGTACATTCAGACCACAGCAGAATACTATACAATTACTTCAAAAGTGGTACACCCAAAGGGTGGTCTCAGCAGGCACCAATTCCACTGGAGTAAATCCCACTCTGTAGGGGTAAGAGCCTCACCTAGTTGCTCACAAGGTATGGATGTAACCTAACACCAGAGCCAGACAGCCTGAGGGTTAATCTAATCCAGTGATGTACTGGGAGCAATCAAGGTTCAACTACAACAAAAGGGCAAATATAACCCACATAAAGTACACTCCTGCAGCACCCAGGTCTGGTGCCCAAGAGGACTGTGTAATAAGACTACCCAACCAAAACTTTGCAATGTAGCAGATTTACCTAATATGTAGAAACACTCATAGAGAGGCAGGAAAAATAACAAGACAAAGAAGTACATCTTAAATGAAGGAACTGGAAAAAATTGAAGAAAAAGAACTAAATAAAATGGAGGCAAGCAAACTATCAGATACAGAGTTCAAAACAAAGGTAATAAGGATACCCAAAGGATTTAGTGAGAACTTCAACAAAAAGATAGCCAGCATAAATAAAGACACAAAAATCAAGAAGAAGAACCAGTCAGAAATAAATAATGCAATAACTGAAACAAAGAATGCAATAGAAGAAAGCACCAGCAGAAAAGATGAAACAAAGGATGAATCAGTGATTTAGAAGACAATATAGCAGAAAACATCTATTCATAACAAAAGTAAAAGAAAAAAGGAATTAAAAAGTAGATGAGAATATTTTAAGAGACCTCTGAGATAACATGAAGTGTAACAACATCCACATTATAGGAGTACCAGAATAAAAGAGAAAGCATTCAATTGAGAATCCACTTGCAGAAATAATAATTTAAATATTTCCTAACCTAGTAGAGGAAAAAGACATGCTGCAGCCTGGGTTCAATTCCCAGCCAGGGAACTACCCCCACCCCCGCAAAAAAAAAAAAAAAAAAAAAAGACATATAAGTATAGGAAGCGTAGAGAGTTCCAAACAAGATGAACCAAAATAGGCCCAAACGAAGACACATTATACTTAAAATGACAAAAAATAAAGACAATGAGAGAAACTTAAAAGCAGCAACAGAAAAGCAATTAGTTATATGCAAAGAAATTCCCATAACATTGCCAGCTTTCTCAACAGAAACATTGAAGGCAAGAAGGGATTAACACAAAATATTCAAAATGATGCAAAGCAAGAACCTACAATGAAGACCACACTATCCAGCCAGGGTAACATTTAAAACTGAAGGAAAGATAGCTTCCTAGATAAGAATCTAAAGGAGTTCCTCATCACCAAACCAGAATTACAAGAAATGTTAAAGGGACAAGAAGACAAGACACATACATATGCTGTTTACAAAAGACTCACTTCAGATCAAAAGACACACAGAGACTGAAAATAAAGAAATACAAAAGAGACATATCACACAAATGGAAATTAAGAAAAAGCTGGGATAGCAATACTATTATTAGACAAAATAGACTTTAAAATGAAGACTATAATAAGAGACATAGAAGGACATTACATTATATTAGTTAGTACTTGTATATATTTAGTTGCTCCTATGTTGGGTGTATAAATGTTTACTAAGGTGAGCTCTAAATACTAATATAAAGGCAGAGATCAAAAGTAACACAATTATGTAGGGGATTTTAACATCCCACTGACACCAATGGATAAAAACTCCAGGACAAAAAACAATGTTGAAACAGAAACCTTGAATGACATACTAGACCAGATGGATTAAATAGATATTTTTAGAGAATTTCACCCCAAAGCACCAGAATATGCATTTTTTTTAAGTTTACGTGGCAAGTTTCCAAAATAGACTGCACATTAGGCTACAGAACAAGTCTCAATAAATTTAAGAATACCAAAATCATGTCCAGCAACTTCTTCAACCAGTGATAGAAAACTATAAATCAATTACAAGAAAAAAGTAAAAAACACACAGACACATAAAGGCATAATAACATGCTACTAAATAATGAATGGGTCAACGATGAAATCAGAGAAGAAATCAAAAGATGTCTTAAAACAAATGAAAATAAAAATAAAATGACTTGAAATATATGATACACCAAAATAGTCCTAACAGAAAAATTCATAACAATACAGGCCCAATACAAGAAACAATAAAATTCTCAAATAAACAGTCTAACCTTACACTTAAAAAAATTAGAAGAACAAAAAACAACAAACAGAGTCCAAAATGAATAGAATAAATAAATAAATAAAGATCAAAGAGGAAATAGACAGAATAGAGTTACAGAAAACATTAAAATGTTCAGTGAAACCAAGACCAGTTCATTGTAAAGATAGACAAAATTGAGAAACTATTAACCAGAATTATCAAGAATAGAGGACTCAAATAAATAAAATCAGAAATGAAGAGAAGTGTCAACAAACACCACACAAACACAAATGATTATAGAAAATTAGAAAGTTATATGCTAAAAAATTGGACAACATGGAAAATGGATAAATCCCTTGAAATAATGCAATTTGCGAAGATTGAATTATGAAGAAATATAAAATCTAAACAGACTGATTATTATTATGCCAATGTAATCATATCACTAATAAAAAAACTTCCAACAAAGAACAGCCCTGGGCCAGATGACTTCACAGGTGAATTTTACCAAATATTCAAAGAAAAATTAACACTTATCCATCTCAAACTATTCCAAAAAATTCAAGAGAAGGAAATGCCACCAAGCTTATTTTAAGACACCACTGTCACCCTCATTCCAAAACCAAACAAAGAAATACATTTAATTATATGTTGAAATCCCTGAAGAACATAGATTCAAAAATCTTTAACAAAATATTAACCAACCAAATTCAGCAATATATTAATACTATGACATACTATGATGAAGTGAGATTTACAAGAAATCCTGGGATTCAAGGTTGGTTCAATATCTGCAAGTCAATTAACATGATATATCACATAAACAAAATAAATGATAACTTCATATGATCATATCACTAGATGTATAAAAACTGTTTGTCAAAATTCAATATTAGAGGTTCCTTGGTCGTGTAGTGGCTAGGCTCCAGCACTTTCAATGCTGTGGCCTGGGTTCAATTCTCAGCCAGGGAACCACCAAAAAAAAAAAAATCCAGTATCTATTTGTGACAAAACACTAAGAAAATGGGAATAATGGGAATATGCGTCAACATAGTAAAGGTCATATATGACAAAACCACAACTAACATCATACTCAAAAATGAAAAGCAAAAATTGTATGCCTGAAACCTATGTAATCCTTGCTAACAGATATCACCCCAATAAGTCTAACAATAAAAATGAATTAAAAAAAATAAAGATGTCACTACCTTGGTAAACTGCACTGGGTACATGGAAAGGGGCAAAAAGGGCCTGTCATTGTCTATCAGCTATTTTACAGTCCCGTAAATTGTAGAAAACTGATAATAAAAATGATTCTTGTCCATAGAAAAAAAAGATATCTTCCTTAAAATCAGATACAATACAGGTATGTCCACTGTCACTACTTTAATTCTAAATAATATCATAAGTCCTAGCCACAGCAGTCCAAGACAATAAGAACAAATAAAAGGCTACCAAATGGGAAAGAAAGAAGTACAACTGTCATTATTTGCAGGTGATATAACACTATATATAGAGAACCCTCAAAATTTCACATACACACACAGACACACGCACGCACACACACACACACACACACACACACACACACACACATTAAAATGGATAAATGAGTTCAGTAAAGTAGGAGGATACAAAATTAATAGTCAGAAATTGTTTATATTTTTCTACACCAATAAGAAAGAGAAATTGAGGAAAAATCCCATTTAAAATTGCATAAAAATAATAAAATACCTAGGAATAAATTTTATCAAAGAGGCAAAAGACCTATACTCAGAAAACTATATGACAGTAAATAAAGAAATTGAAGAAGATACAAATAAATTGAAGCATATTCCATGCTCATAGACAGGAAGATTACATCTTTAAAATGTCCATATTGCTCAAAGCAATCTATGGATTCAATGCAATTCCTATCAAAATACCAATGACATTTTTCACAGAACAAGAACAAATAATCTTAAAATTTATATGAAACCACAAAAGACCCCCAATTGCCATAACAATCTCTAGAAAAAAGAACAAAGTTGAAGGTTTCATACTACATGATATCAAACAAAACTACAAAGCTTCAGTAATCAAAACAGAATGGTACTGTCATAAAAATAGACATATAGATCAGTGAAACAAAATAGAGAACCCAGAAATAAACCCATGCCTATAAGGTCATTTAATCTATGACAAAGAAAACAAGAGTATACAGTGAGGAAAAGAAAGTCTATTCAATAAATGGTGTTTTAGAAACTGGACTGATAAATATAAACAAAAAAAAAGTGGACCACCTTCTTACACCTTATACAAGAATAAACCCAAAATGGATGAAATCTTAAACGTAAGACTTAAAATCACAAAAGTCCCAGGAGAAATAACAGGTAGTCTACTCTTTGACATTTCTCGTGTGTGTGTGTATGTGTGTGTGTGTATATAGATATACACACACACACACACACACATATATATACACACACACACACATATGTACACATACATACACACATATTCATATATAATTTATTTTCTATATGTATAACTATAATCTATATATATTTATAATTATAAATATATATAATTTATCTCCTTGGGCAAGGGAAAGAAAATGAAATTTAAACAAATAGAATTGCATCAAATTAAAAAGATTTGGACACAAAATAATCCACCACACAATGAAAAGGAATTCTACTGTATGGGAAAAGATATTCTCCAACGAATCCTCTGGTAATGGGTAAATTAACAACATTTATAAAGAACTCATACAGCTTACCACCAATGAGAAACAGTCTAATTTAAAAAATGGGCACTTTTATATTCTGCATATGAGCGAAGTCATACAGTTTTTGTTTTTTTCTGTCTGGCTTATTTTGCTTAGCATGATGATCTCTATGTCCATCCATTTTGTTGTAAATGGCAGTATTTCATATTTTCTTATAGCTGAGTAATATTCCATTGTGTATATGCACCAGAGCTTCTTTATCTAGTCATCTGTCACAGAGTGCTTTGATTGTTTTCATGTTTTGGCCACTGTGAACAGTGCTGCAATGAACATTGTGGTACATAAGTCTTTGCAGACTAAGGTTTTCAAGATTTTTGGGTAGATCTCCAGAACAGGGATTGCTGAGTCATATGGTAATTCCATTCCCAATATTCTGAGGAACCTCCACACCATCTTCCATAGTAGGGGGAGCTAAATATATAGTGATGGGAAGAGAACTCACACTAGGAGGTAAACTTACTATACAAAAAAATTGACAATGCACTGTAGAATTGTACACCTGGTATCTATGTAATTCTTGCTAACAAATGTCACCCAAATAAGTCTAACAATAAAAAAAATTAAATAAAATGGGCAGAGGACCTGAATAGACATTTCTGTAAAGCTTACATACACATGGGCAATACACATATGAATAGATGCTGGTCACTAATCATCAGAAAAATGGAGAATTAAAACCACAATGATATCACCTCATACCTGTAGAATGACTATCATCAATAAGTTACTAAACAACAAGTGTTGGCGAGGATGCAGAGGAAAGAACACTTGTGCACTGTTGGTGGAATTGCAAATTAGTGCAGCCAGTATGAACAATGGCTTGAAGTTACCTCAAAAAATTCAAAATAAAACTAAATTATGTACCAGGAATTTAACTCCTGGATATTTATCTGAAGAAATCCAAAAAACTATTTTAAAAAGATATATTCACCCCTATGTTTACTGTGGCACTATTTACAATAGTCATGATATTGAGTTAACCCAAATGTCTATCAAGAAGTGATGATTGGAAAAAGAAGAGTTGGTACATATGAGCATATACAATAGAATATTACTCAACCATAAAAAATATCTCATCATTTGGGACAACTTATATGGACCTACAGGATATTATGCTAAATGAAACAAGTCAGACTGAGAAATACAAATCCCATATAGTATAATTCCACTTACATGTGAAATCTAAAACAAAACAAAACAAAAAACAAACAAAACAAAAACAGACTCAGATACAGAGAACAAACTGATGTTTACCGGGGGGGGGGGGGGTTGTTGTGGAGCTGGGTAAAAAAGTTGAAGGGATTAAGAAATGCAATTTGATAGTTACAAAATAGTCACAGAGATGTAAATTAACAGCATAGAGAATATAGTCAATAATGTTGCAATAACTATGTATAGTGCCAGCTGGGTATTAGCCTAATGGGGTGCATTACTTCATAAATTATGTAAATGTCTAACCACTATGCTGTACAATTAAAACTAATATAAAATAACACTAATTGTCAAATCTAACTAAAATAAATAATTTAAAAGGAGCTTATCTCAGTGCATTTTTCTATACTTCTGATTTTTTTTAATATAAAACAATTATCTTGCATTAGGGAACTAATAGTGGCCAAGTGTCACTTAGTATGCGTACATTAGTTTTCTGAAATGAAATCTTTGAAAAATTGGATGTTACTTTTTATTACCAAATCTAAATCTCTAGAGTGAAACCTGAATTCTCAAATTTTTCCACCTTTCCTGTTTTCAGAAAATTACTATAAATTAAAGTTAAATTTTGGAAATTTTGTGTTGACTAAATAAATTATAATATGTCTATACTATAGAATATAATGCAGCTACTAAATTAATATGGTAAATCTATATGTCATGTCTTGGGAAAATAAATGTCTAAAATACATTAAGTTTTCCTTAATTAAATCGCAAAATCTGCCTTGTGTTAGACTGTTGTTATTTTTAAGGAAGAAATATTTTGGGTATAGAACATGTTAGACAGTATATGCATATAACTCAAATAGGCACCCATCGCTAATTGACCATCCTACCACACTTTCCTTATAGTTTTGTCATTTTTGCTGTCAATCTCAAGCTTACTTTCGACACTGTCTCCCTTCAAGTATATTATAACACACAACTGAACTAATTACTTCATATTTTATTGAGAAAATGGAAACCTATTGAAAAGATCTCATTAGTCCACAATCATACCTATCAAGATACCATTCTGCTTTTTGTGTCTATTTTGTTTGCCTTCCCTCTTGTCTATTTCAATTAAGGGATTTTTCTTATTGCCATCAAGGCCCATACTCACCACATGTGCACTGGAGTCCATCCTCTCTTGATTTGTCCAAGATCTTATTTTTGTTGTCATTCATTCATTTAGTCTCTCTTTCTCTCTCTCTCTCTTTCTATCTCTTTCTCTGTCTCTCTCTCCCTGAACAGTGAGATGAAAATCATGTCTGTGCTGATACACCTGACATGCATTCTGGAATACCATTCCATGGGGAAAATAGAACAGTGATCAAATTTGACCAAGACTCTTTTGAGCTCTCTTCTCCATTAGGCATCAACCTTGGTCTATAAGAATTGAACTAACACTAACATAGTTTCTAAGAGCTCACGACCACATCCCTAGAATGAGCATAGCCTCTTCAAAGTGCCTGCATGGGAAACTTGTAAGGCAAAAATTTCTGTTTGTGCCAGCCAACATATGAGGATACAGCCTTTGTCTTCCAGCCTCTGTCTGTGTGTTGGGGGGGTGGGGTGGTAAAAGACTATTTTCTATAAGTACCAGTTAGCAAATGCAAATTAATTTCACATGGATCAAACCCTCTTCACACTTTTTGCAATTTTTCACATCCCTTAGTCTGCTGTGCTTCTACTCACCTCTTCCTTCCTATTCCACCAGTTTCCCTTTAAAATGTCTAGTCATTTCTGTGAAAATTGACTTCAGTTCACACTGAGCTCTTTCTCCCTATTGGAACACTATAGTATAGATCAAAATCTATCCTTACCACTTTAACTAATAACTGCCTTTATTTTTAATATAATTTGTATTTTTTAATTACAGTAGCCATGCAATATTATATTAGTTTTGGGGGCACAACATTATGATTATCACTTTGGAAGTGATCACCCCAGTAAATCTAGCACCCATCTGACACCATGCATAGTTATTACAGTATTAGCAAGTATAATCCTCATACTATACAATACATCCCTATGACTATTTTGTAACTACCAATTAGTACTTCTTAATCTCTTTGCCTTTGTCACATATCCCCCCAAAATCGTCCCATCTATCAACGACCAAAATGTTCTCTGTAACTATGAGTTTGCTTCTGTTTTGTTTGTTTGTTTAATTTGTTCTTTAGATTATACATAGAAGTGAAATCATATGGCATTTTCCCTTTCTGTCTGACCTAGTCACCTCAGCATAATATCATCTAGGTCCACTCATGTTGTTGCAGATGACAAGATTTCTCACCTTTTCATGGCTGAGTAATATTTTCTTGTATATATTTGTGACCTATTCCCTTTCTATTCATTCATTTATGGACATGCATGTTGCCTTCACATCTTGGGTATTGTAAATAATGCTGCAATGAACATATGGATGCGTGCATTTCCTTGAAGTGGAATTAATGGGACCTTCTTTGTCTCCTATTATAGCCTTTGTTTCAAACTTAATTTTTTATGGTATAAATATTGCTACCTCAGTTTTTTTTGTTGTTGTTTGTTTCCATTTTCATGAAATAACTTTTTCCATTCCTATACTGGCGGTGTAGGTGTTCCTTTCAATCTGAAGTGAGTCCCTTATAGGAATCACATGTAAGGGTCTTGTTACCTCATTCATTCAGCCACCCTAGGTCTCTTGATTAGAATATTTAATCCATTAAATTTTAAAATAATTTTTGATATATATATATATATATATATATGTAGTTATTGCAATTTTATTATTCATAATTTTCTTTTTATCTTAAAGAAGTCCCTGTAAGATTGATTGTAATACTGGTTTTGTGGTGATGAACTCTTTCAGCTTGTTCTTGTCTGGGTGGACTTTTATCTTCCCAGACAGGAACAAGCTAAAGGAGTTCATCACATAAAACCAGTATTAAAAGGAATAGAATCCCTTTTATTCTAAATGAGAGCTTTATTGAGTGGAATAATCATGGTTGCAGATCCTTGCTTTACATCACTTTCAGTATTTTTGTGCCAATCCCTTCTGGCCTGCACAGTTTCTGTTGAGAAATTAGCTGACAGTCTTATGGGAGCTCCCTTGTACTCAACTAACTGCTTTTCTTTGGAGAAATTTAAGATTCTTTCTTTGTTTTTGAGCTTTGGCATTTAATTGTGATGGATCTTTGTGTGGATCTTTTTAGGTTTATCTTGTTTGGGACTCTGTATTTCCTGGATTTTTTTTTCTGTCATTATTTCTTCAAATATGTTTTCAATTTTTTGCTTCTCTCTCATCTCCTTCTGATAACCCTATAATGGGAATGTTAGTATGCTTGATGTTGTTCCAGAGACCACTTATATTATCTTCATTTTATTGGATTCTTTTTTTTTCTCCTGTTCTGATGGGGTGTGTTTTGCTAGCTTGTCTTCCAAATTGCTGATTCGACCCTTTGCTTCATCTATTCTCTTGATTCCTTCTCCTAATTCCTTCAATACAGTCTTTATTTCAGTTATTGTATTCTTCACTTCTAACTGGTTCCTTTTATGTTTTCTATCTCAATTTTTATGTTTTATATCTCTTTGTTAATTTTTACTGAGATCATTGAGCATCATTATAACCAGTGTTTTGAACTCTGCATCTAGTATATATTTTGTCCCAATTTTTTTTTTTTAGTTTTTCTTTCTGGTGCTTTGTTCTTTTATCTGGGAAATGTTTCTTGGTGTTACCATTTTTGCTTCCTCTCTGTGTTTGTTTCTATGTATTTGATAGGACTGTCATGCCTCCCTGGCTTATGTAGAATGGCCTTATGTAATAGGTATCTTGTGGGGCCCAATGGCACAATCTCCCAGGTCACCTGAGCTGGTTGCTGCAGTGTGTCCCTTGTGTGTGTTTTGTGTGCCCTTCTGTTGTGGTTGAGCCTTAGTTGCTGTGTGCGTGTCAGTGAGAGGGACTGACACTATGGCTCATTGGTTGTGAGAACCATGACTACAATGGAGGAGCTGCTGTGCAAGGGCTGATCCTATAAAGCAAGATTTTCTCTAGCAAGGCTCTGATGCCTGCCTAATCTACATTTTTTCAGTGTGTCATTCATGGAGGCAGCTGGGTTTGTGCTCTGACTGGGTCTAAAACTGACCAACAGTCTTGCTAGCCCAGGAGCCTCTTGGGAGTGGCCCCACCATAGCTAAAGTTCAGCAGCAGCCTGTGCCCTCTTCAAGGCTACTTGGTATGAGCCACAAAGTAATCCATAGATGGTTGCCACTGTGATTGGAGGTGCCTGGAAGAGGATGAGCTTCAAACCAAGGCTGGCTGCCACTAGTGCCAGGCTTGGGGCTACTTAGCAATAGAAATTGGGCCAGCTGAGGCCAGATGGTAATTGTTCGAGGTTTGTGAACGTTTGAGAGATTTTATGAATGATGAAAGCATTATCCAAGACAGGCTGCTTTTTTTATGGAAAAGTCACTGAAAGTAGCTTGGGTGGGTGTGCAAGTTGGGTATGGTGGTATTTCATGGAATCACCAGGGTGGGGTGATGGAGACCCAAATACAGTTCTTACCTAAGCCTGTGTGATGGGGGATGGGGGGCTCAACAAAAAGAAAGAAAGAAAAATGTCTCTGCAAACACATCTGTCTGGAATAAAGCTGCTCCATTAGCCCTCATCTTGAAACTAGATAATTCAGTTCTTCTCCATATGTTCCTATCACATTTTGAGGTACTGTCCCAGTGTTGAAACTGAGAGTGAGTGAATCTATCAGAGACTACGTTAGTTCATGAGACCTTTAAGAGAAATGTATGAGACTCCAACAGTCCTATCTGTCATTGAGCCAAAATCTCCACTGGTTTTTACAGCCAGAACTTGTGGAGACCTCTCTTCCTATCCCTGGAATCCTGAGCTGGGGAGCCTGGTATGGGGCTGGGACACCTTGCTCATTGAATGGTTCCTCCACAGCTGATATATCTCTCCCAATTTTTAAAATTAAATTTGTTGGTGTGGCATTGGTTAGTAAAATTATATAGCTTTCAAGTGTACAATTTTATAATTTTATACATCATCTATGTGTTGCATTGTGTGCTCACCACCCAGAATCAGTTGTCCTTCCATCACCATATATTTGACCTCTTTCCCTTCTCCACCACCTCTTCCTCCCTTACATTTTGGTAACCAATAAATGATTGTGTTCAAGAGTTTTGTTTCTTTGTTGCTTTCAGTTTTATATTCCACATATAATTGAAGTCATTTGGTTCTTGACTTTTTCTGTCTGACTTAACTCATTTAGCATAATAATCTCTGGGTATTTACCCAAAAAATCTGAAAACTTTTGTCTGTAAAGACATACGTACCCTGATGTTCATTGCAGCATTATTCACAGTGGCCAAGACATGGAAACAACCAAAGTGTCCTTCAATAGACAACTGAATAAAAAGATGTGGTACATATACACAATGAAATATTACTCAGCTATAAGAAAAGGTGAAATACTACCATTTGAAATGACATAGATGGATCCCTCCCAATTTTTAATGCCCATGCATGGGTGTGGGGTCAGCCCATTTCACCTCTTTGCCCCTCCTACCAGTCTGCACATGGCTTCTTCTGTATGTCCTTAGTTGTAGAACTTTGGACTTCATGAAATTCTCAAAAATGGTTGTTCTGTATTTAGTTGTAACTTTTATGTTGTCTATGAGCAGGCAAGCACAGCAGTTACCTACTCTACCATTTTGACACAAATCCTGCCATAGTTTATTTTTGACCATATAGATCTACAGTCTATATGACAATTTATTTTCTAAAAGATACAATTTTCAATGGAGAAAGGATACTTTTCAAAAATGTTAGAAATATTGGACATCCATATAAAAACAACGAACCTTAGACTTTACATAAAATTAGCTCATAGATCTAAATATAAAATCTCTGAAATAGAAAAAAATGACAAAATTTTTGTGACTTATAATTAGGCCAAAAGTCTTTTTACATATTATACCATAAATACAATCCTTAAATGAAATAAACGCTTAATTAAACTTTATTAAATTAAAAAAATTTTACTCCGAAAAAGACACTGTTAAGAAAATGAAAAGGCAAGCCACAGTAAATGTATCACACATGTGACAAAGGTCTTATATCCGGAATATATAAAGAAATCACTGCACTTAATAGTAAGAAAACAAAACAAAACAAAAAGCAAATGAAAAGATAGGCAAAACACTTGAAGGAAAAATTCATCAAAGAAGAAATATGGCTGATACATAAGCACATAAAAATATCTTCAACATCATTCATCATTAGGGAAATGCAAATTAAAACCATGATGAGATAGTTCTAAAAACATAGTAGAATACCTACTATTGAAAATATAACAATACCACATTCTATTGAGGGTGTAGAAAAATGACATTTCATTTATTGCCGGTGGAAATCCAAAATGGCATAACTATTAAGGCAAACATCTTGGCAGGTTATATTAAGTAGTATAAATTTATCATATTAGCCAGAAATTCTACTGCAAGATATTTCCCTTAAAGAAGCAAAATTATGTTCACAGAAAATCTTACACACAAATATTTACAGAAGTTCTATTTATAATCTCCAAATATGGAAATAGTCCAAATGACCTTAAAAGGGAAAATGGGTAAACAATTGTTAGTATATCTACAAAATGGAATACTACACAACAGCAAACAAAATAATTATTGACATACACATAGACAACAATTTGGATAAATATAAAGGGAATCATGTTGAGTGAAAGAAGCCAATCTCAAAAGGTACACATAAATATAATTTCTACTGTATAGCCTTGTTGAATATAGAAAAGTATAGTGATGGAGAACAGATTAATGGTTACCAGAGGTTAGCATAAAAAAAAAAAGATATAACTTCAAAAAGGAACCTCAAGAGAGTGTTGGAGATGAGGGAACTGTTTTGTGCTGATAATGATGATGGCCACACAAATCTATAGATTGTTAAAATTCATAGAACTGTATATAAAACTATATTTTATATTAATTTAAAAATATTCTAATAATTATGTATAATGTCAGATGGGTAATAGACTTATTGGGGTTATTACTTGGTGAGGTATATAAATATCTAATCAGTATATTGTTTTGCACATCTGAAACTAATACATAAAATTCAGAGTGTAACGAAAAATATAAATAAATAAATAAATAATGAAATGTTGAAAGTGAGTTATCTGTCTTTCTCATTTAACCAATGTCATTTAGATTTAAATACCAATTACTGCAGGGCTTAAATTTTTTATAAATATAGCTAAAATCAGTTAAATTCATGTAGATTTCATTAATGCAATTATTACTTACATGTACTTTGATAAAGTTTTAAAAATAAAACCAACCAATCATGTAAACTTTCTTTCAAAATCTTCTGAGTCATTTCAACATCCTCCATACCTCTATCATACAGCCTCAAACAAGATTTATTTGGTCAGGGAGGATTAGTTATAAGATGCCCTCTAAGAATGCTGCATAGATATTTCATCAATGAGGTTGTCTATAACATATTCTTATCAGTTCCTTTATTTTCCCCATTTTGCTGTGAACCAGCACAAGCACTTGAGTGGGAAAGCACTCAATTTTGAAAATTTTGTGTGTGTGTTTTTTTTTTCTTTTTGCTTTTCAGTTTGCTTGTTTTTTCATAAAGTTAATGTGAATAGCCTCATGGTTTTATTCTCTTCTATAATACTGACAAGTGGGTATAATAAGCTAAGGATGACCTTTAAACTATTTATTACTTTTCCATGGAATTTGCATACATAATAAGTGGTTTAAAATGAATAATTAATTCAATAAGCATTTACTAATAACGTGCTAGCTGTCAGTTACTGTGTTAGGTGATAGGGATGTAAAGCAAAAGAAGACATGGTTCCTGATCACAGAGCATCAAAATCTAATAGATATGAAAAATAGTAACAGAAACCACCAATGAGTAAGCTATTCTTGAAGTATAATTCTGTCACTCAGCAAAGTAATAGTTTCTTCTTTGAGTCTGAAAAGTCAATGGTGAGTGTACCTATTAAATTCTGCTTGAATGTCTGTCAAATACAAATAAGTTGTTCACATGCTTGTTTTTACCAGGTTTATGATTTTTAAATGGAACCATTCTGAAGCTTATTTACAACAGGACAGTGTTTTCCCCAAAGCCTTGGAGGATGAGCAGGTGAGAAGAAAATGTCAATATACTGCATGACAGGTCCCTTTATTTTAAGACTCCTCCTTTCACCCACTCAGTTTTGTAGAAATTGGGATATGCATGAATAACTGCCATTTATTTTTTTAAATTCATTTTTATTGTTAGACTTATTGGGGTGACATCTGTTAGCAAGGATTACATAGGTTTCAAGCATACAATTCTACAGTGCATTGTCAACTTGATGTATAATAAGTTCACCATCCAATGTGACCTCTCTTTCCATAACCCTATTTTCCTTTAGAAAATCATGCACTTGAAATAATTTAGTTTATTGATATAAAATGAACATAGTTCATTTAAGATGAATTCAACCAGCCCTCTATTATATTTTATGCACTCTACTTGCCACCAGGGACATACAGATAGATAAGACAGGGGCTTATCTTTCAAGTGGCTGAAAATCTAGTGAAGGAAATTAAACACACATTTACAGGGAAGAGGTAATTGTAAGTATATATGATATGGAGAAGTAGCAAAGAGGAGGTTGAGATCAAATTTTTGAGGGTGGAGCAAAGCATGGCTTGGAAATTTATAGTCTAACATATTGAAAGATATTGTAGCACTTGATATTGTGAATCTCTCTATTATAGAAACTTTCTTTTCACTTCTGGATGTCATATTCACCTGACTTATCTAATCTTTACTGGTCCTCTGTGCATTCTCCTTTACTCCTGCTGTCTCTGACCCTTAAATGCTACTGTCTCCTAGTGTTATGGGCTGCAATTTTTTTCCCTAAAAGTTTGTATGTTGAAATCCTGTCCCCCAATGTAATGATATTAATAGGTATGATCTTAAGGAGGTAGTTAGGTTATGAGGGTGGAGCCCTCTCATGAATGAGATTAGTGCTCCTGTAAAAGAGATCCTAGAGAGCTTTCTTGCTCTCTTTCTGCCGAGTGAAGATTGTGTGATATAATCAATATTTAAATGTTATTTGGGGACGAGTGGGTCAGGGAAGGGAGAAAGGGGAGTTGGTGGGAGAGGAGGGAGGGGAAGCTAGATATAGGGTGTTGGAAAGAGAAGTCACAATAGATGGTAAAATTATTATACAAGTTGACAATGCACTGTGGAATTGTATGCCTGAAACCTATGTTAATTCTTGCTAACAGATGTCACCCCAAAAAGTCTATCAATAAAAATGAATTAAAGCAAAAATAAAATGATTAATCACCACACATACACAAAAAAAGATTGTGTGAAGTCAGCAGCTTGCAACCTGGAAGGTCCTCACCATAACCTGACCATGCCAACACCTTGATCTTAGACTTTCAGCCTCCAAACTTCTGTTGTTTATAAGTTACCTAGTCTATGATACTTTGTTATGACAAACTCCTCTCATCCTACATGAATTTTCTGGGAAGTTTCAGCCATTCCTATAGCCCACATTACCATGTCAATTACCTCCTTACTTAGCTTCTCCGTGGGTTTTACATATATAACTATCTGTTATATATCTTATGCATTCACTCATTTAGCTATTTGTCTGAAATTATATATCTTAAGTGCCTAATATGAACCAGGAACTTTGCTATGTATGGAGAGATATAGTGGAGAACAAAAACAGATGTGGTCATTATCACATGTATATCCCACAAGCATCTAAATCCCAACATTCTCAAATGTAAACAAGTACACTTTTTTCCTCTAAAGAAATAACAACAGTGGACATATATACGGTAGGCATTGAGAGTCACAGTTCTGACAATTTTATATTTCTGAATTTATTGAATATCAGCAGCAAACCTATGAGATAGGTATTATTTTATTTCCCTTTTACAGATGAGGAAACTGAGGCAAAGAAGCACTAAATGTCACCCAGGTTTACACAGAAAATAATTGACAAACCTGGACTGTAAATCAAGGTAGTTTCTTTCCAAAGTCTAAATTTACATATGCTATGTTATACCTCTTCTGAAACTTCATCCAGTATTCTCTTTCTCAGAGACATCACCATCTACCCTCTTGTTTTCAAACTCCCTCTTACCTTTATACATTCTCTCTTTTCTTTTCTCTCTCTTCTCCCCTCCTTCTCACTCTTCCATTCCCTCCTCTCTCTCTCTATGTCTGTATTTTTATTTCTCTTTCTTTCTCTTTCTCTCCTCCTCCTCCTCCTCCTTATTCTTCTCTCCTGCCCCTCTGTTATCCAAGCAATCAATCACAAAATACTGTAAATTTGACCTTTCTCAATAGTTTGCATTGTCATGTTGCACAGTCTCTATATTTCTACTGTATCTGCCATTTAAGAAGCCCTCATCATCTTCTGTCTTGGACACTGCAAATTTTTCTTCACAAAGATTTCAACTTTAAGTATTTCTTATGGATGGACCTGGAGATAATCATGCTTAGTGAAATAAGCCAGGCAGAAAAAAACAAAGAACTGTATGACTTCACTCATATGCGGAATATAAAACTGAAAGCAAAGAAAAAAAGAAATGAACAAACAACTAACCCATGGACACAATCAATAGTTTAATGTTTATTTGGGGATGAGTGGGTTAGGGAGGGGAGAAAGGGGAGGGGTTGTGGGGGAAGCTAAATATAAGGTGATGGGAAGAGAAGTCATATTAGGTGGTGAACTTATTATACAACAAGTTGACAATGCACTGTAGAATTGTATGCCTGAAACCTATGTAATCCTTGCTAACAGATGTCACCCCAATAAGTCTAACAATAAAAATGAATTTAAAAAATAAGAGATTAAAAAAAAGAATTTCTTACTTTGAATTCAAATTTCATAAAGCTGTCATCATAATATATCTAAAATGTCAAAACCACATCAACTTTTTGCTTAAAAGCCTATGTTTCCTCTTTAAGAACCTCAGGATATGGAGAGGTTAAACCCTCCATTATCTGGTTTCTGACTTCCACTCTAGAAGCATTTTCTCTCAGCTTCATTTCTCCTAGCTTTGAAATGATTACGATTTCCCACACGTACCATGTGGTTTGTGATTCTTCACATTTTTTCATGTTCTCCCTTCTGCCTGAAATTCTTTCTTTAACTTTTTCTGGTTCATTTCTGCTCATATTTTCAAATGTCAGCTGAAGCATATATTCCTCTGACAGCCTTCCCTAACAACCAGAGTTTGTGACTTCCCTCTGATATTCCACAATATCTCATGCTTTCTCCAATCCTGAACTTATCATTTTGTCACATGATTGTCTATAGACTTCCCTTAGAAGCCCCTGAAGATCAGAGACATATTATTTTCTATCCTTAACTTCCCTACCTCATAATACTTATTGCACAGCAACTTTAAATTAATTTGTGCTATTATTTAATTAATTCCCATCTGCCTACTGGAATGTAAGGGATATCCATGATGGCAAGAGCTACATCTATTTTTTACCACACTGTGTTCCTAGTACCTAATACAATGTCTGGCATAGAGTAAATGGACATAAACAAAGTGTCATTGAAATGACAACTTTTTTCCAAGCAGAGAGTTAAGCACTAGAAGCCCAGAAGGAGCAGAAGGCATGGTCCCTGCCTTGTGGGAACTTAATGTCAGGGACTAACACTAGTAATACATGAAAGTAGACCAAATATCTATATAGCACATAAGCACATGTCCAATACTGTGATAGAGTTCATGTACTCCTCATTATAGGTGAAAGAACAGGTGAATACAAAGTAAAGGTGACACGTGTAATGTTAGAGAAGAGATATTGAAGGAGCTGAGTCTTTGAATAGCATTCATTAGCACATCCTGAGCACTTAAGCCCAGAAGATAATAAAAGATTTTAAAGGGTAAGTAAGAAAACATGACCACTGCACTCTATAGCCTGGTAGGACAAACAGAGGAGGAAGAAAATACAATTGATTTTCTTTCCTCTTTCTCTCCACACTTTCCTGGCTGCCCATATCATCAAGAGAAGTCAGGTTTCCAGGACTGGCCCTAAAATACATGACACTCCAAAAGAGGCATATATTTTGTTTCCTCATTTATATAGCATTTTAAAAGGTTTTCTAGCTTCAACATATTTCTCTGTATATTTTATTCTTAGAGAGTTAATACGGTTTCTAAGCATCTGAAAGAAACCTTTCTAAAAAAACCTTTAGCCTATTTAACCAGATTTACTGGTAACATGCTGACTTCAGAGGATCCTCTTCAAAAACTGCTGTCCAGGCAGATTGAGTTCATAGCCTAGGGTTACAAAGGTAACAATAAGTAACAGAGTTGTGATTGAAAGGATTTGAAAATTAGAGATATTACATGAAAAATGCCTGGCACACAGTAGGCACTAGATTCTTGCTAGCTATCACCCTAATTAATCTTGCCTAGAGATAGAAGCCTGAACAAAGCAACCTTTTGAGATCTCCTTCTGTGCTTGAATCTAATCTCTTCATATATCTTGTAAGGATCATGGTTTAGCTCTTTAAGTAGAGTCTATTATAACATATGAGCTATCCAAGTGTTGGAACTCTTTTCTTAATTTTGATGAAATATATTTATACCAAATAATGAGTCTCTGCATGATTTTTACTTTAATGATTAGCTTTAGTCTTTTCTGTTTTTTGTTTTGACTAAAACCTCTCAATCCCTGCAGCTT
Organism: Lyroderma lyra; assembly: GCA_004026885.1. NCBI lineage: Eukaryota > Metazoa > Chordata > Mammalia > Chiroptera > Megadermatidae > Lyroderma > Lyroderma lyra. Next base: position 22,740 of record PVJL010006158.1, on the reverse strand, counting down.
TTAATTATGAATGCTTAATAATAGACAATATATATTCATATGACTCCCAAGCTTGGACTCAGGATATTAGTGTCTATTTTCTTTTTTCATGTGCATTGTAAATAATAGATTATATAAGTTTAAATATTGTACTTATTTGGGTGCATGAATTCCATATGTAAGAGTGGGAATTGTGCAGATCTATAAAGATGCTTCTTTCCCATACCTGATCACAATCATTAATGATTTTTGCTGCTGTCATTTTAATTACATTCTACCTTCTCCTGCATCTGGACACTTAGAGTTTTTATTTATTCTACTCTCATGGTTTAGGCCAGGTATTCACAAATTATGACACATAGGTCAAATCTGGCTTGCCACTTGTTTTATTAAATACAGTTTTATTGAACCACAGCCACATCCATTATTTACACATTTTCTATGGCTGCTTTTGTGCAACACTGACAGAGTTGAGTAGTTGTGACAGAGACCTTATGAATCACAAAGCTAAATGTATTTATTATCTGGGACTTAACAGAAAAATTTTGTTGACCTTTCATTTAAACCATGTAACTTTTCATATTATTCCATAGAATATAATATTGTGTGAAATTAGAAAATTGAAACATTTTCCATCCTTACAGCTGAGTGATAATTTAACTACTTCAAGTGATCACTGCCCAAAATAATACAATATTTGATATTGGCATTCTCTTTGAAACTCCAGTTTCCATAAATTTTACTAAGGAAACTGCCCATTGCCTACCTGGAAAATCTTGCTGCTGGACATTTCTGCAATTATTAGTTGCCTTGTGCTACATCACCATATTTATAAATTCACAAAGTTTTCTTGAAAAAAACCATGGTTTCTTGACCTTTATAATGAATTATAGAAAACTAGATTTACCTATGACTCCATATTTTGCTATTTCCACTAGTTTTACTTTATTTTGAAATGTTGTACATATTTCAATAAAAAGATTCAGAAAGTAGTTGCAAATGAATTTAATGAGCCCATCAGGGAACACTTCAAACTTGGATTGCATTTAATAAATACAGTCCAAATTTGACTTTGAAAATGTTTCTAGATTAATCAGACTTTTAGAAGATATAAAGCATGACTAGAAAAGTGATGTTAATATAGGCTAATAGTTATGAGAATTTAACATGTCATATCCATAGTCAACCTGTATTTCTCTTTTTTTTTTTTTTTTTGTGGTTCCCTGGGTGGGAGTCGAACCCAGGTTGCAGTGTGGAGAGGGCCGATAACTAGCCGCTGCACCACCAGGGATTCCCTACTTTCTTAAATTCACATTTCCCATTACTTCAGGCTCTGCCTCTTGTTTCAAATCTAGAAAAGTATTTTATCTTTGCTGAGCCAGACAAAGGTATAAATCTATAATACATGTACATTCCCATTCAAGAATCATGGAAAAACATTGTATCTTGCTCTCATTACAGGTGTATAATTCATGATAATATTACATATAAAGGATAATATGCCCTAAAGATGAATATTCTAACTTGGATAATTACACCCACACTTATCTAAATTTCTTTCTGCTGCCTTAAATTGATAGGTTATCCTATCTAGCTACATGAAAATTTATAATTCCTTAGGGATAAATGTTTTAAATAACAACCAGATAGAGGTTCTATTTATGATTTTTGTATGGTTGAGAGAAACCAAATCTCAGTAGTTACTCTGTATGGCCATCTTTCATTAAATTACTTCTATTTGGGTGGTAAGGAGCAAGTATAGCAGAATGTTTCTAAATTCAAAATACATTGCACACTTGATGTGAGCATATACAGCTGAAATGCTTTAGGTACTAATACATTTCCTCTTCATGAAGCATGATTTCCTCTTTCTGCAAAACAATGGATCAACCTGCTCTTTGGCACTTTGGCACGTCCTCCCTGTTACCTTTTAGAATAGCAAGCTTGTCTGTCTGAATCTTAAATGCATCAATAACTATTCATTTCCTCTTGTACCATTTGGATCTCTAGAGCATAAAAAGTCTAAATCTAATAACCTGAGTGTTATAATCTTTTTATGACTTTATTTTTAACCCATCTGGCACCTGAAACTTATATTGTGTTTTGTATGAAGTAAAAATATATACTGAGTTTGTTTTAATATCCAGTCAATATCCCAACACCGCTTTTTAAAACAAGTCACATATTTGTCACTTTTTGGTGATCCATTCTTAATTATAAGTTCAAGATTTTTATTATTCTTTATTTATGAATTATATCCAAGACATAACAGGTATATATATCATATACACAGTTTTAAAATAACCTGAATAAATGGATATTTATATACCCATTTTTCAGCTTAAAAAACAGAACATTAGCAGCACATTAGAAAAACTTTTGTTTCCATTCTCAGTTGGATCTTATTCCAATCCACAAGTAACCACTGTCCTGAGTTTCTGTTAACTATCTCCTTGCTAACTTTGTGGTTTGGGCTCATAAGTATTACCTACTTAAAAAATGCTGATTTGTTTTTCCTTTTTTAATTATTTAAATAAAGTATTATATAGAATTGTATACATTCTTCTAAACATTATTTTTCCACTAAATATTATTTTAAGATTCTTAACAATAAGTTCCCAAAAGGAAAACAAAATTCTTTTAATTTTTTAACATTCCCTCATATTTGCTGGGTTAGACATGAACATGTAATGATTATGCACATATTTCACTATTATTGTTGTTGTTATTAACCACCCTTATTTACATGGCTTATAAAGTTATCCAAGTAATTCCATCTGCATTAGCTTCTTGAACCTCACAAAAACCCTACTAGCTTTTCAAGGCAGGGTTATATATTTTTTTGTGTTTTTCAGATAAGTATATTGAGTTTCTTCATCTAATGCAATTTAGATCAGGAAGCATCTTGGTATGATTTAATTTTTACTAAATTGCAAAACATGTCCTAAGAACTTTCCTAAACTAAGGAGTTGAAAATATATCTCCCCATTGGGCTGACAATCTAAGATAAAATAATTAAATTATAAATCATCAGGGGATGATAAGTGACTGCCACTGAGGAGAAATATTTGCAAGCTGATGTTATTTTCATTACCCAGATCCTGTAGAGCACAGACTTTATTCAGAGGGCAGAAAAATTGATGGTCAGAGAAGACTCCATTAAGAATTGTGCCTAATGGAGGGATTTGCACTTGGTTATAAGAAAAAAACAGTGACAAATAGTGAACATTATGTATAGAAGAAGCTTGGAAAAGAGCAAAAAATGGAAGGAGGATGTGCACAAATGGTAGAGAGAGGGTCCATTTGTGCAAATATTAATATATATTTTGTTATATTTTGAGAATAATATTGGGTACATGCGTTTATACATTGATATTTGAATTGGCAAAATTTTGTAGCATCTATTGTTTAATTTGCTCCTCACAAAACACTCTGTAGACAGGAAAGTTGTTTTGGTCAGACCAGTGGTATTACACATTCTAAAATGTTAACTTCATTTGGCACACATCACATTGATGGTGACTGATGGAACTGAGACTAGCATTCATGTCATCTGGATGCTTTCTGTAGGCAATATCCACTTTAATGCCTTTTTCACTGTTCATTTTTCCCTTGAATTTTTACTTCTGTAAATGTCAATGACACCATCTACTTCATAGGGTTATACTAGACTTAATTTTTTAAAAACTACATTTCATAGGAAAAAATGCACAGTGAATTTCTATTCTTATTCATTTAGCAAATATTCTTTAAGTACTTACTAACAGGCTGAGCACTATACAAATCTATAGGGATATAGTATTAGACAACACAAAGTTCTTCCTATATGAAGTTTGCATTCTAGTGGGGAAAATAAATGGATAAGTAAAGCATATATTTATTTAAAGTGCTCCAGAATAAACTAAAGTGAAATAATCAGAATGAATGTAGAGAGAAATACAGTGGAGATGGAAAATTATTTTATAATATTTATTGTTACTGATACAATTATAAATGAGCAGAGACTTGAAATAAATGAAGAGTTTTCCAGATATAAGAAAGAGTATGTGCAAAGGCTTTGAGGGTGAAGCATTTCTAGAGTGCTCAAAGAATATCAAACAGGGTTACATGGTGAGACAGAGTGACCAAAGGGGGGAGCATAGTTGGAGAATGGTCAGAAAAGTAGATAAAGGTTAGGGGATTCTAGAACATTTGGGACATTGTTCGTTGCAGGAAGGACTAGAATTTTTACTGTCAGTGAAGTGTAAAGCCCTTGGAGAGTTCTGAACAGAGCAGTGACAAGATCTGACTTAACTTTGTAAATGATTACTTTGCTGCATTGAGAAGAGATTATAGAGGGACAAAGGTGAAAACATGAGACAAGATGAGATTTAATAGTGATTTGGACAAGTTGGTACCAGTGGAGTTAATGAGAAGTAATTGAATATTAGATATATTCATAAGGTGTTGCTAAGAGGTTTTGTTTACAGTTTGGATGCAAAAGAAAGTAGAATTAGAGGTGACTCCATTGATTTGCCTGAGCAGATAAAAGAGTGGAGTTATCAATAAGGTAGGGAAGATTATGAAAAGCCAGGTTTCTAGGATGCAAAGCAGAACAGGAATTCAGTTTGATGCAAGTCTGACATGCTTAAGATCTGCTTGTTCCAGTTATGTACTTTTGGGCAACAGATGACTCCATCACATAGTTGCTTAAAACAACAACAGGTATATTTCCTTTATTTAAAAAATCTGCTCTTTCTTACAAATTGATTGGGACAGCCCATCTCTCTTCCACTGTTAACTGGAGTGGCTCAAATTTAAGATGTGAAAGGATCTAAAATTTTCATTTACTCACATGTCTAATACTTTATACTAGTTGTCAATGGAAAATGTGCCTGTGACTGTCAGCTAGACCACTTGCAAGTGACCTTATCATAGCTTTCTCAATATGATGGCTAGTTCCATGGGCAAACATAACAGAATAGAGAAAGGCAAATCATGATTTGCCTTTTATAACCTAGCCTTGGAAGTTACACAGTGTCAATTAGCCTATGTTTTATTGTGGAAACAAGCATAAAGGCCTATTCAGACTCAAGTGAAAAGAAATAGATACCACCTCTGGATTGGAGTATAGCAAGGTTGTAGAAGAGTGAAATTGGAAATATTGTTTGTTATCTTTATTTTTTGGTTTATAAAATGTAACTTTATTTTATGTTACTCTGCTGTTACATTGGGCATAACATTTTCGCAAGACCATTTTTTATTGTAAAATATACTCTGTCACAATGTTCAAGTGGAGATTTTGAATAGGCAGATCAACATGGGAGTTTGGAGGTCAAGGTAGTATTGTTATCAGATATACAAAATGGGAATTCTTAAATATATATGTAATTAAGAAGTGACTTAGTACGCATAGAAAAGAAAAGCAATCTAAAGATTGAGTCCTGGAGAACTCTTATATATACAGGTCAGGAGATAAAAAAGGGGGAAGCAGTAAAGAATGAGCAAAAACAGAGTGAGAAAGAAAGGAAAGGAGGCAAAGGAAGAAAACGAAAGATAGGAAATAAATGGAAAGAAAGGAAAGAATGGAAAGAAACAAAAGAACAAAAATTGTGATATCTTGGAAGCCAAGAAAAAATGTTTAGAGCAAGCGTCAAATCATCAACTACATAAAATACTGCTAACAAGTCGAGTAGGATGAAGCTGAAAAAGTGATTGCTGTTTTGGAAAGGTGGAAATTATTGCTCACCTTGATAAGAGCTAGTTTGATGGAGTGATGTGAGGTAAAGTCTGATTGAAGATATCTGCATGTAATGTGTTTGAAAAGAGATGGGAATTCAGTGTGTACCAAGTGATGAGGAAGCAGCAGCACGTGCTTTGTTTGACTCAAATGTGAATGCTCTGAAGGTAAGAACAGGAGTCAGAGAACAGGAACAGAGTAGTTGGAAATGGAGAATAAAAAGAAATATTATTGTAGACACATCTTGGTGTTTTTTGTTTATTCAGTTTTGTTTTGTTTTTTTGATGTAAGAGTCAGGTTTTAATGTCCCAGTCCTCAGGCCCCGGCTATCCAGCACCCAGCCATTCCTATGCCCTCACTGCTCACTCGCACAGGGGCGGAGCTGCTCCATCAGGGCTTTTCACAGTAGCCATTCCCTCATCCTCCGACACCCAGTTTACGTCCAGCTCAAGCTGGCCCATATAGAAGCCAACAGAACAAGCCCAGAGAAGGCCAGCAGCCAGCCCAGAGCCCTTTCTGGGGGCTGCCCTCCCCAATCAGAGCTGTACGGGCACCTGTGGCACCGGTAGGCCCACCAAGTAGGAGGCACTGCCCCACACCATGTACAGGCCACCCAGGTGGAAGAAGCCATAGGCGGCTTCCCCACCCATGTTATTTCACATGAAAGAGATGACCACAATCCCACGGGCCAGAAGGCTAGGAAAGGAAGGCCCTCTCATGCCCCTTTCAGAGGAAACAGGTGCCCTTGAAGTTGAGCTTGGACACAGGAGGCAGCTGGCTAAGTGCCTGCACTTGGGAGCCTTAGCCAGTAGGAAGGATCCCTGGGTGCTCCTATTCTGTGATCACAGATGAAAGCAGTCCCCCCAGGAAATGGAGTTGGACCAAGGAGTCGGTGAGAGCCCACTACCAGCTGCATCCCCTGGTTTGCACTTGATACTTTCTTTTATTTTTACATAATCTATTCTTTTATTTAGATCATCCATTTATCAAGTGATTGTATGCCTACCCCTAACGGTACATGCTCGGCCATTCAGGGGTACACAAAGAATAATCAGTAAGAAAAAAAGGTAAGAAAATGCAAAATGTTCGTTATGGAACAGTAAATGTTAAGTTTGAATTACTGTTAATAGAGACACTTTAAGATTAGATCATATTAGCCAATGATGATTGGTGAAGGCATGGCTATAAATCCTTCCCCCAAACCACTCTTTTTTTTTTCTTTTTTTTTTTTTTTGCTTTTTGGTATGTGGGTAGGTCCCTGACTGGGAATCGAACCCAGGCTGCAGCGCTAACAGCGCCAGCACTGAAGCCTTAAGCCACTACACCATCAGGGAACTCCCCCAAACCACTCTTCTACCAATCATGACTCACAGTTCCAGAATTATCCATTTGCGACATTTCTAGAACTTCCCAAACATATAAATACATTCGTAGCCAGATTGTTTGATCAGTTTAGTTATTGACTGAGTAAACTTCAGTATATTGTCTTTAATCATGATTTTTTTCAAGTAGTTTTTTTTTTATTTAATGTTTAACATAGTTTCGTTTATTATTGTCAGTGATTTTTAAGCATGCCTGTTTTGGTTCAGTGGTTGAAAAAAGGGACAGTTAAAAAACTAAAACTTGATGTGGATTATAACCCATTGCCAAATATTTCTCAACACATGTCCACAGCTAGTAGTACACCCATACCCAGAGATAGTAAAGTGGTGCGTGCCTCAGATACTACACAGAACAAAAGGAAATACTCTGAAGAGTATATTAAGTATGGTTTTTCATTAGGAAAAGGCTTTTCCTAAGCCTTTGTATGTTGTATGTGGGGAAATATTATCCAACAGTTAGTTGGATGGAACCCTGTCTACTCATGTGACATTTAGAAACTAAACATCCTATGTATAAAAACAAAGACATACATTACCTTTGGCACTTAGAAAAGCATCCTACTGTTACTTCATATATGATGTCAGGAAAGAAAGAAAATGAGAATGCAGTTGAGGCTTTATACCATATTGTTTTTCACATAGCTAAATGTGCTAAAAACTACATGTAGCTGAAGATTTACTTTCTCCTATTATTAAGGATACTGTTTATGTGTGTTTGGAAGAGAACATGTGCGCCAAATCAATAATATCTCTTTTTCAAACAATACAATGTCTCAAATTCAGGAAATGTCTAATGATGTTGAAGCCGTAGTAGTAGATAGATTTAGAAAAAAGTAAATTATTTTCCATCCATGTCAATGAAAGTGTAGAAAGTGATTTACCTATTTTGCTTATCAACCTGAGGTACTTGGTAGGAAATAAAATTGAGGAAAACCTGTTACTTTGTTGCCTATTGACAGAACGTACTCAGGCAAAGATATTTTTAAAGCAATCAATTGTTATTTCATTAAAAGGACATTAGTTAGTTGAATTGTTGTGGTGTATGCACTCACTGATTGGCAGCAAGTCTATGTCAGGTTGTTTTAAAGGCCTAAGCAGCCAAATTAAAGAAGCAGCTCTTCATGTGTGATGGAGTCATTGCTACATTCATAAACAAAGCCTTAAATCCAACCCTCTTTCTAGTGAACTGAAAGATGTTCTTGATGAGGCTATAAAAGTTGTAAATTTTACTAAGTCACAACTATGAAATTCCAGATCATTTAAAGTGCTGTGTGATGGAATGAACAGCATTTCCAACACATTACTTTTACATACAGAGGTAAGGTGGCTCTCTCATGGCAAAGGATGTTTGAACTTAGACATAAAGTAAAGGTATTTTTTGAAGACCATCACTTCCCTCTTGTTTGAAAATTTCAAGTCAGTTACTGGCTCCAAAGTTTTGCATATTAGATGTTTTTCTAGAAATAAACAAACTCAATTTGGGACTTCAAAACAATTTAATCACCATATTCAAAGTAACTGTCGAAAATAAATTAATGATGAAAAAACTGGACTTTGTAAAAGAGTGTATGGAAAGATGTCAGACTGAAGTTTTGGAAACTCCGCACAACTTCTTATCTGAGAATGACTTGCACCTACCCAAAAATGTGAAAGATACTATTGTAAGTCACTTGGAAGGTTTTAAAGTGTTCTTTTATCAGTACTTCCCTCAATGTAGAAAAGAAAACAATTGGACTGCAAAGCCCTTCAATGAAGAATTCTTCAAAAAAGCTAAACTATCAATCAATGAAAAAGAGCAGTTAATCAAACTCTTAACCAATTTTTCTTTAATTTATGATTTTAAAAGAAAGCATCTTACTACCTTCTGGTTAGATATTAGTCAGGAATAGGAACAGCTCAGTGAGAAGGCACTCAAATACCTTTTGCTATTTACTAATACTGAACTAGTGGAGAGAGCTTTTCCTTCTTACCCCTTCATAAAAAATAAGTACCGCAACAAGCTTAATGCAAGTCCAGATTTTTAAGACTCTATCTTACATATTTTGAGCTTGATTTTAAGAAACTAAACTAAGTGCATCAAAGCAAGCTCAATGATTTCACTAACCGTGTTTCAATTGGCTAGTGATCTGCATAATAATTATTACAGATTTTTCAGATAATACAAATAAATATCATTAATAATAATTAAATATTTATTAAATACTTGGTCATATTATCAATATTTAACTGTGTTAGCAATATTGTAAATTTAAATCTGTGGTTTGTATTTTTAGCATAGTAATTTTTCTTTTCTAATTTATTACCTCATTTCCACTATGCTACATTAAGATAAGAGCTAAACAAAATGGTCAGTGTTTAAAAACCTATTTTAAAAACAAGGGTGCAATTTATAGAAATGGATTTTTAAGGGATACACAAGTAGAGAAAGGTTGGGAACCACTGATTTAGGTGTTACCTATTCTAAGAGTTTCCTGTTGTCATTATAACAGTTGACCGTGGTTTCACAGTTTCAATGTATTAAAACAATAGTGATTTATTTCTTACAGTTCTCAAAGTTAGATGAAACATACAGGGCTGAAATCAAGCTGTAGGTGTGGCTGGTTTCTTCTGAGAGCTCCGGGGAAGAAATTCTGTTTTTTGTTTCTTCCTTCTTCTAGAAGCTGTATCATGCCAATCTCCGCTTCCCCCATTACATTTTCTTCAGTCTTAACTTCTTGAGTTCCTTTTACAAGGACACTTGTGATTAAATTGGGCCCACCTGGATAACATCCACAGCACAACATTTTTAACTAATTTCATCTGAAAAGAACCATTTGCCACCTAAGGTGACATTCACAGGTTCCAGGAATTAGGGCATCAACATTGAATATCTTGGCATTACTCAGTCAAAAACACCAGTCAAATTTAATACATCTAAATACAGAATAAAAATGGCCTTTCTTGAAGTTTGTTTTTACTTTGTAACGTAATATTTTCAAATATCTACCCTTTCCCCCAGTTACTCTTCTCATGCTAAGAGTATATATCACTTCTATGGTCCTCAATTTTTTTCCATTTTATTAGAATAGAAAAAGCTCATCATTATAGGGCTGTTTAAAAGAGAAAATGTAGTGATGTGTGTATATTTGTATATCTTTGCTTCCATGTAGTCTTAGATACCTGACTTCACATGTCTGAAAAGAAAGATGCAAGAGCTCAGTGTGTGCCAGATGCAAAGGCAGAAGCAGTACGTGTTTTGTTTGACTCAAACAAGAAAGTTCTGCAGGTGACAGCAGGTGTTAACACTGGGTAAGCAGTGCTTTCCTGAGATGTGTGCTTCAGATCAATGTTAATGACTGCAATATTACAGGGTACTGCAGCAATCCTTCAGAATCCCTTTGCAATGTGAAGGCATCTCGATTTATTAGGACACATTTTAGAAGTCAAAAAATATTATAGGATGATTTGAAGGACTGTATTGAATTGTGCCACCTCCTATAAAATCAATAAATATTATATAAGGAGGTAAGGAGGTGCTCTTCACATTATGATGAGTACAGAAAATTTTCACCTAGTACTACAGAAGACACTTTTTAGTCCAGAATTTGGAGGATGAATCAAGAACAGTAAACCCTAACCAATGTAACCACAATAAATTTAACAATAAATAAAAACAGTTAACCCTGCCCAAATATAACATATGCTATGAAATACTATGACATAGATGATACAGATATAGAGATAGAGATATACAGATATATTTAATAGATACCAGACAATATTTTAAGCACTTGAGACATTTCAACAAATTTAATCCTCCCAACAACCCTATGAGATTGAACTATTATGTGCTCTTTGCTACATATAAGAAAACTGATACAGAGAGTTAAAATAACTTGTCTAAAGTTACACAGCAAGTAACAAGAGATGCTCGAGAGTAAGTCAACTCATTCTGAATCCAGAATCTGTGTTTGTAGCCATTGTACTATACAGTTTCCTTGTTTTATGGTAAATTTATGGGCTTGATTTTGGATATTTTATTCTAGGTTGATTTGTGCAAATTCTGAAGAACAAAATGGAGTTATTTATTATATGAGTTAGTATCTGCATCAGATACATAATTAAAACTATTGTTGATCATGGATATAAATAAACAAATTTATATTAAATCAGATAAGGATAACTATTAGTTAATAATTTAATAGTGTACATTTATATAGAAATTTATATTTTTATCCCATATACATTATCACATTTATTCCCCCATCACCACATGTGAATGTAATAGTACACTGATTTTAAAAATGAGTAACTGAGGCTCAGAGAATCTAAAAGATTTTGTCCAAGGTCATACAATAGATGGAATTTGCCTTTTTGCAAATTAAGTAAATATTGATTAGGAATCTTAGTATCGCAGTGGAATTTCTCTTATACTATTTCTTAAGCAGTCTTCTTCTTTTCCTTGACGTTATAGTGGCAGCAATCCAAAATTGGGGTGTGTGTGCATGCAAGTTGCTTTGATGGGCGATAAATTACTATGTGACTATGAATGTCCATGCCTATAGTTCTATGATTTTCTGAACTCTGAAATTGTGACTTGATTGAGCACATTAATAGATAATATGGACGACATTTTTGCAAAAGCCCAATTAACCTTGGAGACAACTATAGGGAAAGTGTTATTAATAATGTATCAGTCTGAATTGTTGTCAAAGATAGTACAACAGATATATAGCATAGACTACAAAGTTTGAGGATTTATATTAATCAGAGTAACAAATGGTAGCTGGTATAACAAATAATATAAAAACCTCAGTGTCTTAATATAAATATTTATCTTTCCTTCAGTACAAATCCAAAACTGTTCCTAGTGGGCAGTCTTTCTCCATGTAATAACCCATACATACCTCTGCCATGTCAGAATCCTTTATGTCTAGTCACAAGGCGAGAGAGGAGGTAGAGAGTAAGACTGTGAAAGATTGCCCAGAGGATTTTTAGAACCCTAAATGGAAGTGGTGGACATCTCTTCCACACATATTTTATTACCCAGAGCTCAGTAACATGGTCCCTTTTAGAGCAAGAGAGAAGGGAGGACACTTTCAATAATGTTGTCTTCCTGTGTTGTAAGGAACAAAACAAGAATTTAGAGAAGAACATGGCACTTTCTCTGCCACAAGAGAGGCAAATTAAATGTTCTACTACCCCAAATGTAACCAATACTGTAACTCACCACTTGATGGCAAAATTCCCATTTTTAGAGTTAAACACGGTTGAAAACAAGAGTATACGCTAATGTGTGGTGTGCATGGTTGAAGTGATCTCAGCTATTTATGTCTAACATCATTTTTGGTTTGCTAGAGAAAATTAGCTGTAGGTCATTTATACAATTTCTTCAAAGCTCCCTAAAAGAAGCATGATTGCTGTGGTCTTCTTCCTTTATCTTCATCAGGAGAAGCTTAGCACAGATACTAAGAAAGAGTATTTTATAATCTATGAAGAACTTCACAGAGTTGCTATCTTTTAAGTCTAACAATATTCTTCTGAACTAGTGTAGCATGAATCATTTCTCTCATTTTATAGAACAAAAACTGAAGTTCTGAGAAGTTAAGAAATCTTCACTAATCTGACCAGCTAGGAGGGAGCCAAGCTGAAACTAGAACCTAGGTCTCAGATACCTTCCCATCAGGCTGATTTAGCTCTTACCCTTACAGTATCTGTAGAGAAATTTCTGCTTTAGGTGTAGCCAAGAAGGAATAGGTATGAAACAGATTCGTTTTTTCAGTATGAGCTTCATCACATAATCAAAACCTTTGTCATTTAATAAGTATTTATTGAGTAACCACACAAAAGAATAACACTGTTATGCAATACCTTTGAAAAGAATTTATACTTTGTTAAGGGTTTAAAAATTGACTTTCACAGGGTGAAACTTCTGCTGTATATTTGAGCAGAATATTGACCTGAATGCAATAGCTTTTTGAATTATTTCAACACAGCAAGATTTAATATTCTTGATTAATCGGGCTAGTTTTTTATTTGGCTTGACCTGGAGAGAGTGACAATAGAAAAAAAAATCAATTAGTATATTGAGAGGAAATTTCTTTCACTGTCCACACAAATAAGCACTACACTAGGCTGAGATAAAAATAAGAAGTCATGCTGTGAACAAATCATTGAAAACAGCTAGAGGCTGTCAACCTTGCCTAACTATGATGTTTCTGGGCTGCCAGGTGTTGGCAATGCCATTAAATGGCAGATATCACTATGCATGTGTCTTAAAGCCAAAAATGAATTGCCTGCTCTTTGCCTCTATATCCAGGACTTGGATATGCGATTATCTTCTGTGAGTTAAATTATATAAACTTTAAAACAATCTATGATAGTAAAGATCAGCAGTCTACAGAGACACTCAAAAGAAACAGAAGAGTTAACTATTATAATGCTTGCAAGCTTTCACTGTCAGAAGGAAGGAGTTTCAGCCATAAATAAAATAATAATAGTTACATTAATTAACACCTGCAATGTGCTAGGCATACAATAGTCATGTTCCATACATAGGTTTAATGAATCTTTATGCAACAGCTAGTGATTAAAGTACCGTTTTTATCACTCCCATTTTACAGATAAGGCAGCCAAAGCTTAGAGTGAGCGAATAACTTTTCCAACATCACAAAGCTAGTGAATTGTGTAGTCTAAATCAGGATTCAGATACATGGGGATCAAATTTAAAAACTTGAACAAGAACTCAAGTGATTTGTCACTTGGCTGCTTATCAGAATCACCTATGAGGCTTGAAAATATGTATAATTCTGTCCTGCCTCATATATACTGGATCTCAAATCTAAGGATCAAGTCTGAGCTCCTGTACTAGAAAATATCTTCAAGGAGAATATACTATGCAGTGAGAAGAAAGAATGACAGCACTAGGCTATATGGCATAGCAAAACGAGCATCATTGTGGTTGGAAAAATACTAAGTTAGACCTTCCGATTCTAGTCTCCTTGTATACACACAATGTATTATCTCCTCCCTTTTTTGAGGGAGTCTTATGAATATGATAGGGTAGTGAATAATTTGATTAATTTACATGTCAAGGTGATGGCATAATCATTCCTGTTCGTTACTTTATATAAGACTGTCATAGCAGATTGGAGGAGAGATTTTTCTGTTGGCCTTGAAGAAGCAAACATCCATGTTGTTTCAGGGCCACATGGCAAAGAACTATGGGAGGCTTTTAGAAGCTGAGGATGGTCCTCTACTGACAACCACTAAGAAAATGGGAACTCACTCCTACAACTTTAAGATCTGATTTTCCATAATCATGGAAGTTTGGAAGATGATCCTAAGTTCCAAAAAGAAACCCATCCAAGCCAACACACGGTTTGAAGCCATGAGAGGATCCAGATAAGCCATGCTCAGACTTCTCACACATGGAAAATGTGAAATAATAATGTGTGTTGTTTTAAGCTTCTTTGTTGTATAGTTTGTTGTGTATCAATAGATAACCAATACAGTTCTTTAGAAAAATGATGTGTGTTCACTCAAGCACTGTCCAGGACAGAGGCTGCCCTGGTCCCAGAAGGCTACCAATTTTAGCTGTATATTTATTGCAGTGATAAGCTCATACCTAATAAAGCTACTTAGCTACACCCTTTCTTATGATTCAATGCTACCCATGCACATTTCTGAATTTCATTTGACTTCTTCTATAGATGCACCTAAAATATGTGTCAGCTAAAGGCTAGGAGAGCTTTGTTGGCCTGATAGTGTTATACGAGGGCTGTCTGGAAAAAATTTCAACCATAAATGCCTGTATTTTTTATATTAGATGACTGGATACTATCCAGACAGCCCTCAACTAACATGACAAAGGAATTCTTTGGCATTCTACTTTATAACTCACTGCCTGTCACCTTGGTTAGTGTGGGTATACCAGTGAGAAAGCAACAATTTTGGGTGCTAACAAGTCAGGCTTCTGAAGCTGCTTCCCCTGGAAAGAACCCTGTATATATTGCTCCTCAAATAACTAAAGATCTATCAAATGCTTACCTAGCATGTGCTGGCCTCTGCCAACTCACACTATGGGTGCTTTTATTCAAATATTTTATCAACAAGCTACTCATTTGACAAAAGTCAGCCAAGCAACTAAACTTAAGAAAATACCAATTGGAGTAGTATATGGAGGCAGAGAGAGAAACAAAATAAGACACATAGAAAAATTAGCATAGTATATTGTCCAAAATGTAAAATATCCTTTTTTTTCCTTTATGAGAGAGATCTTTGCAGCATGGCATTCACAAGTTTGATATTCACTGTGTGTTATCTGGGATTTTCTTGCTGGTGAAATTATCTCAGAAATCATTGCACACTGAAATTCTGTCTCTATTTGTCCTAATACCCTGTAAAATAGAGAAATTCTGGACCAATGTCTTCCATTTTTCCTCTACTCCAATTGTAACTGGAAAGCTGGAAAGTGTTATAATAGCCAATTTTCAGATTTTTTTTAAAGACACCATACAAAAATCAGCTGTAGCTTTGGACTACCAGATTGAATTTCTTGAATATAATAGCTTAGTTGTAATGGCAATAGAGTCGATATATATTCTCTAATTCATTTCTATCCACTGATACTGGAGATGGAAATTTAAAGGAATGGAGACTATTATTACCTTCCTTCTGCAAGCAAATTTATCATGAGTTCACACATTTTCCTGCCTATCTCAGGATCAGTTGCCAGAATATTTATGAAATATCACTAAAAGAAAAAGGGAGGTCCTTGAGAAAACATGAGCTGGGGCTATATTTTCTCAACTATTAATTGGTTTCAAGTTCTACAAATATGAAATAGAGGACTGTACTCTTTGCTATGAAAATGCAGTTTCTGCCCTTGGTGATTATAGTTCAATTCAAATATTTAGCGAACATCTACTCTGGTTCAACTTCATATTAGATGATGACAGTGGTGAACTAAAATTAATGGTTTTTGTCCTCCTGACATTAGAGTCCAGTTGAAGAGACAAAAATAACAAACCAATTCCAAAAAATAAGTGATACACTCTTGGACAGGACAAGTGGTAGTGAGAGTAGAAAAATAGTAATTGCTTATAATTGTATAATCTTTTCCAGATTTATTTTAACTCTTGATGAAGGTATTATTAATCTCTATATTACCTATGAGGAAAGTGTAGTGATGTTCAGAGAAATTAACTGACATGCCAAGACCAATTGCAATGCAGTAACTAAAACCAGATTTATCCAAATTCAAATAGAAGGCAGCTTCGTCAATTCTCAAAGTAGGAATTTTCTAGAGACAATGAATAATCAGGTGGATGAGGTTTCATGTGAATGCATATGAAGACGGGGGTTAATGACAAAAAGGAGGACAAAATGAAAAGCTCATAATAGGATACATCCTATGGTCAAAGTGGAAGCTGAAGAATGAGATCAGAGGGAGAGAAACAGGGTATGGAACTCAGTCAGCAGCAGAACTCATAACGAAGTGTCCCTAATAAAGTCCAACATACCCTCCTGTTTTTATTGCATATCTCTGGGTACATACCTTTCTTCTGTATTCATTTGAACAGAATAAATGCATATGACTAAGTAAAGACAAGGTTCATGGAGTTTGAGGAGTAACTACTTCTCATTTCAGTATTTTTAGCAAAGAGATGGTGTTTACATAAGACAGAGGGAGTGCATACCTTTTCAATTGATACTATTATCTCTGTACCATAAGTTATACAATATGCTTTTTATAGATGCCCAAAGAAGAAGAGGAATTGAGTTTGTGTCATATTTGGTAACCTACTTAATGATCCCACTATGGGGAAGTGTCAAGGGTCAAGAAGTAGGGAAAAAGCCTATCTTTTTCTATATCCCATATCCCTATTTACTATACCTCTATCTGATGGGAGTGGAAAGAAGAAAGTATCATATTTATTGCTCCAGGAAATACATTTTAGCTATTCACATGGGACTTGTAGGTAATGCCAATCTTCTCTTTGCTCTTGATTCAGATGCAACCAATCATGTAATGCTGATGGTCTTCCATAAAACTCATCTTGGATAAACTTGTAATGCAACAGAAAATAAAGGACTATATAGTCAGCCTTTCTTTGTACTGCACACTTATGGAGAGAGATGCCGAATCGCCTGACCATGCATGGGCACTCATAAAATTGGCAGAGTTATTAAGAAATGACAACAAGTTTCTGCCGAAGGCACTAGATTTTGACGGGTAGTTTCTCACACCATACATTGCTCTATGACCTCCCTATATTCCATAGTGATGTGCAATGCATTGGGTGCCTTGGTTTAGTATCTACCTTGAAGAAAAACATCAAAATAGTTCAGAAAAATTAAATACAATAAGAAAGGTAGTCTATTCTGTTTTCCATAGTAGTAAGGGTGCAGCGTATGTCACAGGGAAAAAAAGGGTAAGGACATGTAGTAAGGTGTATTACATAGGGTCTCAGTAGAGAAGAGATGTTATACTCAAATTGGGATAATTAAAATCACCTCAAAGGGACATTGACAATTTGTGAATATAGGGAAATCCTGAGGGAGGTTGAGTAGTAGGGGAGGGAGCAGTTACCAGAACTTGAAAATAGAAAGTCTTGTATAATGGACTTGGAAGGCAAAATGACCTTTAGTTTTCAATAGTTAATTCAAAGTGACTCCCTATAAGTGGGTGCCTGGGAGAACTAATGCTCCCAGTATTGATTCTGATCTGTTGGCGCTCTCCAATGGCCTAATTCAACAGGAAACCAGAAGATATGGAACCCCACTGATGTTTTCAATACAGGTAAGATTTCTGAGGCAGAAACTGGTTGAGAAGGGATAATTCTGGATCTGGAGAAGCAGAATAAGAGTATCTAAATTAAAAACCATGTATTCCTACACACTAGAGTGAAAGGTCACTAAATACTATTAGTTATCGTTTTTATTGCAGGCCTTCTACATACCACCACCACTGCACATCTAAACCCATATCTTCATTCACAATCAATTTCAAATTCCTGTCTTTCACAAACCATTCATAACAAACAACAACTGTCACATGGTATTTTTCCTTTTTATGCACATTTGCCTCCTCTAACTTAATTCTTTTTATCGAAGTTATTTTTTACCATGTTCTTTCTCCATCACCAGAATCTGAGTCTCTGGAGAAAAACTCTTCATTTGATAAATTTGTATTTGCCCCTGTACTTCTCAGTGTAAGTCCTTAATGGTAATAAGTATGCAATACCACAAATCTCAATGCCAAAAGCTAAGCAGTCAAGTATAATAGAAAGAATTGTTATCATTGTACGGCAGAATGATTAAATGCTTCTACTACTTACTAACCCTGTGACCTGGGGTAAGTTCCTTAATCTCTTTGAAACTAGATTTTTCATATATAAAAAAATATAAATAGTAAATATGTGATTAAATATTTAAAAGTACCATAAATGTTAGCATGTAGTAAAAGCTCAACATTTTGTAACTATTAGTTTTATTATAAAAGAATAAAAGAAACAATAAATGAATATGTAGAAATTTTTAAAAAGAAGAACAAAAAGAAAATACTTTATTTTAAGGTCTTTCAAGAACAAGAATTTTTGAATATTTTTTCCAAATTTTATTGCTTGGCCTAAAGGAGCTTTTAGAAATAAACCATGTTTAAACATTAAAACAAGGACTTTGCATAAATAAGGCAAACCTATTGGGATAGTATGGTACTTTGTGTGTATTGAAGCTGTGTTAAAGCTCACAAGAAAATATTTGGAATATTTTACAGATTATTAAGGTGTTATGGTCTGAACGTGCCCCTCCAAACCATATGTTGAAAAATCTAATGCCCAAAGTAGTGATATAATTGTCATATTTGGGAAAAGGTTAGTAACGAAGGTGGAGCCCTTATGAATGAGACTTGTGCTGTTATAAAAAATAACCCACAGAGCTCCACAGCCCCCTTCTATCATAAAAAGTTGGAGAGAAAAGTCACCCACTATGAACTAGGAAGAGAGCTTTCAATAGAACATAGTTATGCTTGTGCCTTGATGTTAGACTTCCCAGTATATAGAACTGTGAAAAATATATTTCTATTTTATATAAGCTACCAAGTCTGTGGTATTATGTTATAGCAGTATGAACACACTTAGATATGAAGCTTGAGAAATATTATTTTAATAATATCTACAACTCATAGCAGATTAGGTAAACACTGTGCTTGCCTCCTCTCATGATCACATAAAAGTTACAACTAAACTAAAGAACCATTACTGAGAATCACCTGAACTGTAGCTGAACTGAAGCCCTACAATTAAGTCCATACAGCAGAAGCCACATTGAGACTGGTAGAAGAAGCAGGGACGTGGAATGGCTGGCCACACAGCTGTGAAAATTAAAAATCAGGAGGGCTAACACAGCCGTGGAGGTCCTCCCCTGGAGAAGTGAGAGGTCGCAACCCTACACCAGGCTCCCCAGTGTGAAGTAGAGAAATCCCCCAAAGTTCTGGCTGTGAAAACCACCAGAAATTGTGGCTGAGTGAGACACAAGGCAGCTACAGTCTCAGATATTTCTTTCAAAGTGCTCACACTTTGATTTACTAGCTGACAGACTCACATGCTCTAAACTTCAGCACTGGTGCAGCAGTATAAAAGGTGCCAGGGACAAACGAAGAGGAACTGAGTTGTATGGCTTCAGGGTGAGGCCTGGAGGGGTAGCTTTCTCTCAGACAGAAGTGCTGGCAGAATACATTGGTTTGTTTGTTGTTTTTTTTTTTTTTTTTGGTTGAGCTCTCCCCCTTCTTGATGTGCAGACTTATATCAATCTCCTTCAACCTGGCTAGCACTGTTAACCTGCCTTTATTCACTGAGATCCTGACCCACCCAGGTTTTAGACCCCCCCAGCTGTTTTTAGTGGCTTTTCCATACAAACAACCTGTATTAGCTCATGCTGTGGACTTTCCTAAACTCTCTAAAAGTTCTATAAAACTTAAATCAATTGCATCAGGCCTTGGCATGCCAAGTACCTCTTGCTAAGCAGCCCCAAATTCAGCACAAGTAGCAACAATCCCCATTTCACAGATTAGTCTCTCAAGGCAAATCAAAGACTAGTGCAGGTGGAGACCATCTTCAGATTGCTTTGGGACTTGTTTCAGGTAGCTCTGGGAAGGGCACATGATGTGGCTGAATTTGTCATGAGAGGCTCTCTCCATAAAGGCCCCAGGGCTTGCATATCAGGTAGCCAACTTTGAAGTGATCTGGAACATCACCTGGCCACTTCCAGGTGTGACACACCCAGAAGGCAGACTATGCAGGTGGCAAAACCCTGCTAAAGTAAATACTGCTCTGTATAGTCAGTCCCTGCACAACAGCTCCTCCACTGTAGTCACAGCTATTCCTCACAACCAGTCAGTCTGAGGGTCTGTACATCCTGGTGATGTGAAAATAGTAACTAAATCTTAACTACAACAGAGTGATGCACAAAACCTACTCAAAGGACGTACCTCGAATACCCAGCTTAGGTGACTAGAGAGACTGCACCACTGGGCTTCACAAGAAATCTATTACATAAGGCTACTCTAATAAAACTGGGAGGCATAGCAGTCCTACATAATACATAGAAACAAACAAATGAAGGCAGCCAAAATTGGGAGACAAAGAAACATGCCCCAAATAAAAGAACAAACAAAACTCCAGAAAAGGAACTAAACAAATGAAGACCAGCAATTGATTAGATGCAGAGTTCAAAACACTGGTTATAAATTAGCTCAATGATCTCCTGAAAAATTTCAACAAAAAGATAAGAAACATAAAAATGGAAACAAAAAACAGACAGAAATAAAGAATAAAATAACTGAAATGAAGAATACATTAGAAGAAATAAACAGTAGATTAGATGAAGCAGATTTAGAAGGTAATGCAGCAGAAAATATCAAATCAGAACAGAAAAAAGAAAAATAAATCAATAAAAATGAGAATAGTTTAAGAGTCTCTAGGACAACATACATACCAACATTTACATCATATGGGTAACAGAGAGACCAAAAAATTGAAACTCTATTTGAAGAAATAATGATGGATACTTTCCCTAAGCTAACCTAATATACAAATCCAAGAAACACAGAGCGTCCCAAACACAATAAACTCAAAGTGGCCCACATCAAGACACATGATAATTAAATATCAAAGTTTAAAAAAAGAAAAATACATTTAAAACAGCAAGATAAAAGCAGTTAGTTACCTTCAAGTGAGCTCCCATAAGACTATAGCTGAATTCCCAACAGAAACTTCACAAACCAGTAGAAATTGACAAGAAATATTCAAAGTGATGAAAAGCAAAGACCTACATTCATGATTACTTTACCAAGCAAAGCTATAATTTAGAATGGAAGTGCAGAGATAGACCTGCCCATACAATAAAAAGCTAAAGAAGTTCATCATCACAAAGCCTGTATCACAAGGTATCTTAGAGTTACTCCTGCTAGAAGACAAAAAAAAGTAAAATACATAAATATAAATGGAATATAGCTACATATCTTTCAACAATTAATTTCAACTTAAATAAATTAAAAGCTCCAATCAAAACACCTGAAGGGTGTTGTGCTGAACGGAGTGTCAGACAGAGAAAGACGTATGCAATGTGATTTAGCTTACGTGTAGAATCTAAAGAACAAAATAAACAAACAAATAACAGAGAAAGAAGCTCATGGATACAGAGAATATTTTGATGGTTGATAGATGGGAGGAGGTTTTGGGGTGCGAATGAAAAAAGGGAAGGAATTAAGGAGTACAGATTTGTTTTTATACAGTAGTAATGGGAATGCAAAGTATAGCATAAGGGATACAGTCAATAATATTGTAATAAACATGTATGGTCTCAGATGGGTGGATATTTAATTTATTGGGTTTTATGGGAAAATTGAAAAGGGTGAAGGAATTAAGAAATAAAAATTGAGAGAGCCAGAGGGCAAGATGGCGATGAGGGGAAGTCCCTAAAGCCTCTCCCAGAAAACACAATTGAACGGCCATCCAGGAGCCAAGAAAGAGGCCCTTGAGTGACACAACGACATCTGAGAAATCCATACATTGCAAGAAAACACCTGAAGGTTGGAGAGAAGGGGGCAAGTGGGATAGAGGGGAGGGAGCAGAGATGGATCGCAGGACCCCATCACTACTGACTATCTGGGTGCAGCACAGTGCACAGGAAGGAGGAGGCCAAGAGGTGACAAGAGTGAAATCCAGCTGGAGTGGCAGAACAGGGGAAGACCATGGGGGAGCTGGGCCTTAGAGCAGCGTGTTAGGGACAGATCTTGGAAGCCAGCCACTGAAACACTTGAGTAGCAAGAGGGCTAAATGAGGACTCTAAACAGCCACAGGCCAAGGTGGGGTCCCAGAGACAGCACCTCAGCTCCCGGAGCACCCATGGCCCACAGCATGCAATTGCACGGCTCCTCTGCAGGGCCACAGTTATCCACCCACAGCGGAGGCATTCCTGCTGCATTCCTGTGACCTGTGACATCAGGCCCAAGGCTTTAGACTCATGGCTCACATAAAAAAATTCCAAAGATTCCACCAAGAAACTATTAGAAATAATAAATGAATACAGTAAAGTCTCAGGATACAAAATTAATGTACAAAAATCAACAGCAAGTTGAGAGTGCCAAAGCCTACATACTTGTACCACAATGTTCAT